>JAECUM010006017.1:0-54963 GCA_016617855.1 Megalonaias nervosa
TATTGAGGAATCATTTATGCAACATGATTCATTAAGTGAAGCCTTACCATGGAAATTGTTTCTTTGAACAATTGTTATATTGTAACGTACGTCACCATTACAACACATGTCTGTGTATAACATACTACTACTACTACTGCTACTATTGATACTAATTATAATAATGACGCATTAATAATCTGATTATATTCCATCAACTGTATAGTTGTGGATATTATCGTTCAATGTTCAACAGCTGGTTATTAAATAAATCTGATGGAAAAGCTTAAGTTACTACAATTGAACTTATAATAGTAAAATGATCTGATAGCATTTTTAAACAATTTTAGATTTTGCTGTGTGACATAATTTTACACTTTTCCGTTAAATGTAATTTTAGGCGCTATATGCAAAGGATTATTGGAAGCATATTTTAACATGACATGTGATCATGATCCAATATGCCAAAAATACAGAATGCCTGCAGGTATCATACTGATGGATCTGTACAACTTTTATCAAACTGTATAAAGAAGAAAGGCGCATAACAATAAGATGGTAGTCCAAATGAAAAAAAGGAATCTTGATTGTTAATTTTCCAACTAAATTGCAATGTAATTTGAACATTATTATTTTTAATATGAATTTCGTCTAGTTTGACAGTAAAACAATCATTCAAAAGATTTGCTTAATTTAGTTTAGAATAAATAAATTTCATTTAAAAATACTGACCCAAATTGTTCAGGTATATACAACCCAACAAGCATCAGGCGGACATCGAGCTGAACGTGCAGACAGAAGAAAATATAATGTTGGGAAATATGTTCTATACCTTGTAGATGAAACAGTCATTCAAATCAGTCAGGTCATGGAAATTACGACCACTGAGGTTACACTTGAAATATAAAATACAAAGCAATTTAAGGTGTCACTGACATCATTTAAACACCTGAGGACATCAGTCAATAATATTATACCAGGGGACTTTGAACTTCCTTCTTCAAGACGATTACCAATAGTTATAACGAGACTTATAAAAGAGAGATCTTTAATGCTAAAGTAAAATTGTTTTATGAACAAAGAAACATTCCACAGGCACTGTTCTTTCAAATGAAGCTGAAACGACACATTTTTATTTTACTTTGAAAGAAAAACCCATCGGACCACTAACAATTTTTTCTGGTGTTTTTTATATGTTTGTAATATTATTTAGTTAAATTTTTATCTACAATTTACACCATTTCAGTCATATGTTGTTTAATAATAAATATTTTGTGTATTTAAACATTTGTTTTAATATTTTACTTTTCTCTAAATTTTTTATGCATCCATCTTCTTGTTGGTCCATCTCCCTGTTAAATACTTGATATTAAATTTAGATTTTATAGTTTTTTGCATAAATTCTAGTTTGATTATAGCCACTCTACCGATTTCTATAACGAAAACCGTTGATGTCATAAAAATGCACAGAACTTTGTCATTTCATTCACTGATTTATAATTTCTAACCCAACTCTGACAAGGGTGGCCCTAATGCTGTCATCGTCTGTGGGTTTCGTGCTTAATGTACTTTCCTTACTAAAACTGTGGCATATTATGTAAACTATAGGTGAGTCTATTTTCCTCAGACAGCAGAGTAACATAGTTCATCCTGTTCGGTAACTGCCAGATAATTCCGCAAATTACCATAAGGTTGAGAGTTATAGCCCTTTGCACACATGTATATATAAATTGCACCACTTGTTAAATCCATGTGAAAGGCAAATTTGCAGTTGTCATTCTTTTCTTTGATTTGACATTGTAAATATCGGAAGTAGACGACATAGTATGTACATTCTATGTACATACACATGTAGTTGTGCATTCACCCCTTCGCTGAAAATAGACTTGTCCAAGAACTGGAAGTGACCAGTGAGCAAGGTAATATTTTACACTGACAACTTCTGTTTGAGATGAAACATGCAGTCCATGACGGTGTTAGATTGCCCCTGGTCATAATCAGGTTTGAAAGTTTAAATCAATAAATTAAGTGACCAAGTTCTGAACATTGTTTTAAAATCTCATTTATGGTTTTGTTTTTTTAAATCGGAATGGGGGAACAAACAAATTGGGAGGTATAATCAGACTATAGTAAGACCTATATAAAAAGAAATTCAGTTTAGGAGCTTTTGTAGACTGCCTCTAATATATTTATCCAGTATTTACCAACAGAGTCATAAAAACAGTATTCATTACAAGAGAACAATTTACTAAGAAATATAAAATATTGTTTTCAAAGGTGTGTCACTTTCAATTACCTTGCTCTGGTGTAGCTGTGATTGCTATCACAAAAATGAATTTTTGCATTTGCTCATATTTTAAACTCTTGTGATCATAAAAATATAGTATACTTGGTTTCTTTTTGGAAGCCATCCATAGTGATCATGACCAGTGACCCTGCAGGCATTTCCCAAAATTTGTTCAAGCACACATTTAGCCAATACTGATTTTACTCCCTATGAGCTATCCATGTAGGCTACGAAAATGGACATTACAGTTGATTGTCACAATTGCCAAAACATACATTTAGCCAAAGTTGGATTTCTTAGAGTCATTACTGTAGGTTATACAAATGCAACATTGCATCCAATGGCCAACATTGTGCTAAGCATACATTTACACGACAGTATGGAATGAAACACTGAGGTGGATAACCAAATATGGATCAATATACAGATTTTAAGCATTTTAATTCAACAGCCACACATGAAGCTTTTACTGAAAGCTATTGCTGACACTAGCCAAATTTTGGCTAAGCATACATTTCTCCTAAATTTGGTTTTTTGCTTAAAGGTCATACATGTACAGTACAGTACGAGACACTGAGGTGGATAGCCAAATTTGGCTAATTATACTGTTTTTCACCTTTTCAGTTCTAACAGCCACACATGCAGCTTGTAATAAAAGCTGTTTCTGACACTAACCAAATTTTGTCTAAGGATACATTTATCCAAAATTTGGTTTCTGCCTAAAAGTCATACAGTACATAATGGAAAGAGACAATGTTGCAGTTAGCCAAATTAAGCTAATCATAATTACCAAGATTTTGGTGTTTTGCAACCATACATGTGGGTTGTACTAAAAGACACTAGCCAAATTTTGGCTAAGCATACTTTTATCCAATATTTGGTTTGTACCTAAGAGTGTGAAGAGCAACTTTGTAGGAAATAGCTAAATTTTGCTAAAAGGACATTAGTTGTGAACCAGCCTCACTGACCATGGCAACAGGAATCCTTAACCAAATTTTGGCTTATTTAAAACCTGTCTAGCTCCTCCAACAGAGAGTAAAGCTATTGAATAGTTATAGACCAGATATTGGTCAAAAGCTCTTCAAAGATTCTCATTATGTGCCTTTACTACTTTGGTTTAAGAAATTTTAGCCCACAGCAGAGGCCTGATTTGATTAAATGAAAAAACTCAAATGAAATCGGAAGCTGTACGTATTTCCTGTCTTTAAGATTTTGGAACTACAATTTGATAGTTCACTGACCACTCGTCACCAGCTGGTGCCTCAGGAGGTCTCCATTGTCTCATAAGAACTCTATATTTAATGAAGTAACAGACAGGTACTTCAGTGGCTTCAGTTTCACTAATGGCCCTCTGAAACAAACAGGAGATCTTAGGATCTTTTTCCTGTTTGACGACAAGTGATTGTCGTTTATTACCCTGATTAGAAAAAAGAGAATGAGTAGTTAACAGAGGATCACTGTGATATCTTTTGATTGATCCAAACAAGGAGTGAAAGAGACCTCATCAAAAGCCTGATCACTGCATGTGTCAGCTAAAGGAATAGTTTCCTTATCAACGTCATTCTCAAGAGCTTTTTTTGCCATAGCTCTAGTAACTGCACAAGCTGGGTATAAATCAGGGAATTCATTTCCAATAGGATCAACGTTCTGATCCCAAAAAGGCTTGTCAGTTACAAGTGGATTAACCACAACGGTATCTCCAGCTAGGTCGTTGCCTAGTAATGAATGAATGCCCTGAACGGTTAAAGAGGACACTATTCCGACTTTCACAGGTCCTGAAACTAAATCCGATGACAAATTTACAGAATGGAGAGGAACATTAACAAAGCCGTAATCTACTCAATGAATGAGAACACTCATTAGAACAAGACTTCTCAGAAAAAGGCAAAGTACCTGATAATAAAGGACTCTGAGAAGCTCCTGTATCCCTTAAAATTTTAATAGAGATGGGATTGGTCAAATCATTCACGAGTGATATAGAACCCTTCGACATGAATGGTTCATAATTCTCCATAATAAAATCAGACTGGGGTTTATTAGACCCAACAAATGTATTGCTTTCAATACATGACCACGACATTGACCTCTTAGAAATAAGAGCATTTGGGATAGGTCTGTCTTGATTCTGATGCTTATTTTTCAATTTGAAGCAATCAGAAATGACGTGTCGTTTCTTCTTACAATAGGTACGCGTAGGAAGAGACAAGGATTTTTGATCAAGCCTATCAGAAGCTTGATTTTTAAAAGTTGTTCCAGATTGAATTTTAGACGGTTTTGAACCAGACTGAAATACTTTCTTACTAGAAGGCTGCTGAGTGGAAGACTTGTCTACAAGGTGAACTTTATGAGTAAAGAAATACTCCTCAGCAGCACGAGCATTTTCCAAGGTTTCAATCTTATGCTTGTCAAGATAAGTCTTAATGTCACTATGGACACAGTTCCTAAACTCTTCAACTAACATGAGTTGTCTGAGACTTTCGTAACCTTTGTGAACCTTTCTAGAAGAGCACCACCTATCAAATTGTTGTTCTTTTTCCCATGCAAATTCGACTTAGGTCTGGTGAGTTGCTGTTTTCTAGTTCCTGAATTTCTGCCGAAAAGCCTCATAGACTAACTCATAACCCTTCAAGATATAGTCCTTAACCACATCATAGTCAGCACTGAGCTCTAGTGACAGTGCAAATTAAATATCACTAGCTTTACCAGTAAGTACACATTGTAATAATAGAGTCCAAGGCTTCCTTGGCCATTTCATATTTTCCGCAATTTTTTCAAAACGAGGAAAATATTTGTCTACTTCTTCTTCTCTGAAAGGGTGCACTAATTTGATATTTCTTAAAACATCAAAGTAGGGGAGTATTTTACCTTTGGCAGCTCTAATTCTTTTAATCGAATTTGAAATTCCCTTTCTCCTTTTTCTCTTTGCATTTGCATTAGCCTATCTGCTTTTTCTTTCTCAAATTGCATTTGTCTTACTTCCCTTTCTCTTTCCATTTGTATCTTTTCTATCTGAAACTTAACCTGTCTTATCTCTAATTCCAACTTCTCTAGCTGTACTTCCATTTTCAAAATGTCCAACTACTCCTGGGTAAAATTCAAAACATTCTCAACTTTTGATGATTTGGGAAAAAAGCCTGTTGATTTCACTAATGATTTCAAAAATGTAAAAAAATACTTGGGATTTATAATATTCTGAAAACTCGGGGAATTTAAATATCAAAAACAATTTTCTGAAATGTTTTTGCGAAAATTCATATAATCCCAAGGACGAAGCCCCAATTTTTCTTGCTAAGTGTCTAGGCTTGTACAAAAGTAAAAAGAAAAAGACTGAAGCCAACAAGCTTTGTAAAATTTAACAAAATATTTTTTCCCTAGAAAAAGAAGATAAAAATGAGAAAAATGATTTACGGTTTATGAATCAAATCCAAACTTAATCCAAGAATTAAAAAATA
Organism: Megalonaias nervosa; assembly: GCA_016617855.1. NCBI lineage: Eukaryota > Metazoa > Mollusca > Bivalvia > Unionida > Unionidae > Megalonaias > Megalonaias nervosa. The sequence goes on from JAECUM010006017.1 coordinate 5,719, forward strand.
TAAGTCCTATCAATAGAACGTTCTAAGTGAATCACAGTTCGAATCCCGATAAAATTCAAAGATGGAAGGGAATGACGTATGCCGTAACCTTGACAGTTTTGTCGTGTCAACAGTTCCTTGCTGAACCACAAAGAATAATATTCCGGTTTAGAATTCAATAAATGTCTTTGTCCAAGACTTCTGATGAGCACTAGTATTTTCCAGGGTAAATAAATTACTAATTCCAAAAATTTGAAATTTTCAACTCAAACTGGTCACAACAAAACACCTTTGAGCTTCAAAGGTTTAAAGCACAACTGGCTATTTCCTATTTTAAAAAAACAAACAGTTATACAGTGAAGTTAGTCGCAAACTAGATTCCCGGATGGGGTCACGTGATCAACTCTTAGCGAACAACGTAAAATACATTACATGCCTTAAATCAGGTACTCTGGTATAGCCTTAAGCAAAATCAATGGCTCCTACCATGGAAATGAATAGTAAAAATGTTTACTTCAGAACTAACACTGGTACTAAATCTAGGTCAACAAAAGATACAATGTTTCAAACTACTGACTTGTTTATCAGGTCAAACAGAACTGAACTGAATTTCTAAAAAAAATCAAATCCAGTAGACAAAATTATCATTACAATAACATGTAATGGAATAAAATAAAAATAAAAAAATTAAAACCAACAAACAAGTAATAAAATTACATATGCATAACAATGGAGAAGTGGTAGCATGGGTCATTGCAAACAATAACATATATCATCGTTTTTTAGAGCGACGTTTGAAGCACAACGTTACGATCTGCCCGTTGAAATGTGTATAGGTGTACTCACCAAAAGAAAACAATGAGAAGTATTATTCTCCAGATTTCATGCGTCAGCCTGTTGCATGATACCCAAAAGCATACTCTAGTTACCCAGGTCGATGAGACCAGTACGATATATTTCAGCAAAGTGGACACAGTTGTAATGTGAATAAAAATACAAGCCCTGTTGTTGGAAAATATGGCTCCATAAGGCTCTGCCTTGTTTAACAGGGATGTGCACACTCTAATGGATAGATAAGCAGTGTCGTTCAGGTAGTATATCCCAGAGTGGTAGTATGAACTAGACCTTTGCCGGATACATTAGACATGCCCTATTGAGGCCTGGGTAGACACATAAAAGCATTAAATTTCATATAGAGGTACTAAGACAGGTAAGGCAAATAAAATGTATTTTAGTGACTAAGACGTTTCCAGAAGTATGCGTATTAGACTATTATAAAGGTAGACATGTATAGGTTAAATAAGTGATGAGGGGCACCAACTACCTTAAGGGTTAAGGACCTACTGAGGCTTGATCGTTTGAATAACAATTAGTACGGAACATTATACACGGAAGTTGAGTGGCAAAATGCTATATTAAAAATATTAGTAGATATAAGCTAATTCAATACAGAACTAAAAAGAATTGATAGTTATTGAGCATTTCGTTTTCATGTGTTGCATGGAAACATGCAGATTTTATGATCAACTGGACAAAATTAATTCAGATGATTCCGATTATCTCTCTGAGTACTTCTGCATCTGGTTTTCAGGAGTCAGTCATTTTGAATTGGTCCGTTGAATAGTTCATTCAGATTATATCTATCTATCTCTCTCTCTCTCTCTCTCTCTCTCTCTCTCTCTCTCTCTCTCTCTCTCTCTATATATATATATATATATATATATATATAAAGTCTTTAAAATCTTTAAAATTTTCTCTGACAATTTAAATGGCTTTGGGGACAGATTGAGCGAGAGCATCACAGTAATATTATCCTCCATTCTCTGATTAAGCAGCATGCAAGTATATTTATAATCAGTTACTGTAAGCCATATTATAAGATTTGTCTTGCTTTTGTTTTACACTTTTATAATGACATAAAATAACTGATTGGATCCATAAAATGCAGTCCATAATAGCAAATATAAAATAAATCTTTATGAGCTTGATCAAAGGCCATACTCTGAATTTTAGGTAATAAATAATAAAGCTAGACTGTAAAGAATGAATATAAATGCGAACAATGCCAACTTACTTATACTGTTACAACTTAAATGATGCAACGATGTCAGTATTTATACGTTTTAAAATTATATATACATGTTGCAAAATGAAAGAGCAAACAAATGTAACATTTTTGAATGAAATATGCAAGACGTTGGAGAAACTCTGAATCGTGTGATCTTAGTAATATACTTTGGATATGAGATTAAATAGCGCAGTACCGTATACAATTATTTTCACTGTAAATTCTCTCAGTTTACAAAACGTACCATTCTTTCCAAATCTAAATATATCATATGCTTATCACAAATATTTTCCTAGAGAAAATTATAATTATGTTCTTGTTACAGGTGGTCTAGCAGTTTCTCAAGGGCCTGAGCTGCAAACAAAGCAATGTACAATCGGTCAAATATGCCGCCTCCAGGACTGCATCAGTGCTCATTTTCTCACTGTACACTGGAGCTAAAGTGAACACAACCATGCCACAATACTCATATTCTGAAAAAGAAACATTTTCCTCCAAATCAGCTACAAGAATACCTAAACCCAAGAGGTAGGTGTGTGTGTGTGTGTGTGTGTGTGTGTGTGTGTGTGTGTGATATGGATTTTTAACGCTGCTTTAAAACATTTTCCAGTCATGTCTGCAGTGTGGCAGTTTATAGTGATGTCTAGCACTGGGGCATCATGTCGCAGACATTTGATATCATGTCCCACCCAGTCACATTATCTTGACACTAGGCCGACCAGTCCTAACATTAACCTCTTAATCCTGAGCGCCTAGCGAGGCAGCTGCTAGTACCATTTTTTGTAAGTCTTTGGTATGACTCACCCGGGGTTGGAACCCGCGACCTTTCGCATCCGAGGGGACGCTCTAACAACTAGGCCACCGGAGCGGTCCAAGAAAGAGAGGAAGAAACGATATATAAATAGATATTGACAATTTTGTGTCAACTGCCCCTATTATACTAATTATGAATAGAGTCCTGCAATGTACATTACGATGACCCGTGACAGATATGGATAATCCTTATTTAAAAATTGTCATCAAGATGAGTAATGATGAATATATTGACGACGTTAATGATACTAACAGTCTGTTTGTACTAGTCATGGCAAAATGGTTCAAAAGTGATCTTTTTCTCAAAATGGTTATGTCTGCCACAAATTAATTTTGAATAGTATAAATATAATGATAGTCATGATCTATTAATGACATGTTTGATACAGATCACGTATGTCAATGTGGTTACAAATTGAATGTTGTAAAAAATAATTCAGGCCAAATCCGACATTCAGGAAAATGTTCAGATTAATAAAAAATACCCCACAAAACACATCTCATGTTTGAGTTCTTTACTAGCGTACGCGAATGTGTTTAATACATGTATTTGTTTGCAAGACTGCAAATTATCCATCGATTTTCAAGTCCACCTGTCTTTTATCTGAACATTACATAATTTCTCAAGGCTACGGAATATTGTCTCGTCTGTTCATTAAGTGTGAATTAATGTTTACTGAAAATCTTTGAAAAATACCTTACCCGGGTGTTGGCATCCCACTCAAAATTTCTCTTCTTATTATATCAATAGTACAGCTAGAAAACTGTAGGCTTCAGTATCAACAACTCATAATTTTATTATCAGCCTCTAAAATGTCAGCACGATGTCTTTCACATTATCAGCTGTATCGTAAGTTTAATCATCCCATTTTAGTTACAGCTTTTACATTGCAATGTACACAATAGCTAACATAAACAGCAAATTCTTCTTCTATAAGGTACTGGGCATTTAATTTTCGAGGGAAGGAGACTGTGATTTTCTTTTATATGAAATAGTTTGCTTCCTTTTACCTCAAGATAATTAATACTTGTTTTGCACATAATATCATGACTATAATATGTTGTTTTGTTTTGCTGTAAATCAAAATTATTTGTTCCATCTACTGACAGATGGAAATTAAAGAAAATGGTGTCATGCTCGAGCTCCAGAACATTGAATTGTTAGTCCTTAATATAACTGCGGTATTCAGTAGTACGTATCTCTGTACGTTCAGAAATACGGCACTATAAATTGTTTTGTGGCACCCAACTCTGCCTCCAATATTTTGAGAAAAACAATATGCCCTAAAAATTATCACGTTGATATTAACTAAATCAAAATTCATCCACAAATGCATCTCTCATCTAGATGACACCCTTAATCTTCAAAAGCAAACTGTTAGGAAATCGCTGTCAAAGTCCAAAATGTATCTGAATATATTTATAAACCTCATACTGCCACAACACTGGTATAATTCCATTGGCGCTGCTGGAACGGAGCATTAAATCACAATACAGTCCAATCGAGTACATTTCTAATGCTGTAGCGCCTCCCATAGGCCTAATGTCTTACTATTAGAAAGGGAAACCAAGAGTTCATATTAAATGTCAAAAACAACCCAGCCGACAGTATACTGGACGAAGATATTCGACATAAAGACAAATACAGTGAACTTCAAACAATTACTGGCTCCAAACCTAAAAACCGGGGAAAATCACCCCATGTATGTATCACACAGAAATAGAACTATTCAAGATATGCCTTCGATGCATTTGAGCTGAAGATGGTATAAGTACCATTATGGCCAGCATGACGTCAGAAATAAAACCCTGATGTGCACTGCATCACATTCTATTAAATCCAGCGACAAAACAAATAAAGCACGACTTCATCACCAATAAAATACTCAAAATGTTATCTTCCTTTCTTTCACCACCGAACTGGTACAACATACCATGATCAATAAATCGTAAGGGCCCTCGTTCAGAAGCATGATATTAATATCGCCAAATGTCAGAAACTTCATATATCAGATTATTGTAACACTCGTATTAAATGTCCAGCGATGAAAGTGGTGACTACATCAATGAAACAGCAATGAAACCATTTATGTACATTAACGTAACAAGAATGGCAGTAATCAAACAGCTGCATTGAGATTTCAATTTTCAGGTTGTATTATAAATACTGTTCAAATTTGACAGATATTTCAGTTAACATAAAGCAAAGGACGGATTTATCTCCTTAACAAGATTTTACAATTATTATGCCAAATGTATTTAAATATATTATCCTATGTTTACAGGTTAGCGTAAACGATATTTAGTTCTTGGCAACTTGGTACCTTTAGTGCTATTAATTGTAATTAAACAATGCTGATTGTTAAATGAAATTCGTATCTTTTGAGTTGAAGAATCTCAAGTTTATATAATATTCTGTACTAAAAAAGGAACATTCGTGTACAGTAATTAATAACCAACCTAACTTAGTATCTCCATTTTTAATTGAATCCCTCATACAGCAATTCAAAACTTTTGATTACTTGCACCTTGCAAGATAAACTAATAAGATCATTCAAAAGTTGAAATATAATATTTGAAAAATACCTTTTATACTATTATGCATATCTATAATTTTATATATCCTGATACATGAATTTATCTAATGTTTATAATTCTTATTAATTGCTGTAATGCGTACAGAATATCGTTAGCTCAGCCTGGCTTGAATATAATAGTTACATGTGATTTGTAAATAGATGTTACGGATGTGTTGATAACTGGTAATAATAATCTTAATAATAAGACTTAAAATCGCGCCTATGGCGTACTTTCTCAGTGCCTGATGGATATCGATGTTTCCAGGAAACAAATGTGGCTTCCCATTGGTTGTGCGAGGTCACGTGAATATTCTAAATTAACTCAAAATTAATAGTGTATGATGTCAACTGGGGTCTTTTGCGAAGTACAGTCGCAATATACGCTGTATAATAAGAGAAATTTAAGCAATCATATTCATTCCAATTTTTGGAATCATTAACATATTGTGTTCCTGTTGTAAGTCTGCAGACGTGTTTTATTTTGTACTCAGATATTTTTGAAAGGAAAAACATTTATTTCGACTGTTCAGTTGAAATAGAAAGATCCCATTATTTGTAGTATAGTATTATTCTGGAACTGCTATACAATATTCGAAAGAATTCTGGACAACGACATCTTGACAACGTCAAGGTTCTTGGAGGACCAGAACATTTCCGGTATTGAAAATTATAATGGACTTCGTTCCTTCAGGACTTGCGTAGACCTTTATAAGGACTAATTTGGACTCACTTCATTATATTGTAAGTTCCTCTCACAGTTTGCACTTATCACTTTTATTATTAAATTGTTTGTTAAGTTTTACAAAACTTGTTGGATTTGCATCTTTTCTGTTACTTTCGTTTGTGACCAATAGGAGTTAGATGAAAATTTTATGATATATTAACATTAGGTATTAATACATTCACAAAAATCATGTTCCATTATTTTAGAGAACTGTCTTTAAAAATAGCAATCGAACTAATTTGGTTGGCAAGTACCGCCAGTTGGACAATAGGTATTACGTATATCACAGGATGAGAAGGCTTTTAACAACATGTCTGTTTTGGAGATAATACTAAAATTATTTAAAGCATAGGCATTATACAGTCACTAAAAGCCACTATAAGACCTTTTAATGCTCAAAGGTTTCAGTGAGCTCGAGGCAGCACCTGTTGCAAAAAGCATTCGTAGTGAAAAGTTTTATTAATTACTATGAAAAATGATTTCATTTACCTCTGTTTGTTACCCTGTCATTTTAAAGAATAGAAAATAAATATTTTATGGAGATGGCGAATGAGCAGATCTTGTGAATATATTCTATTTTGACGAGTTCATCAATCTATGGGTTTGTAAGAGTGCATTATAAATTGAAAATGAAAAAAAAAAGAAAACCAACATCCTATTTAGTCACGAATGGATTATACATTTCTTCGTTTGCCTTACATGGATAACGTTGAAACAGCCATAATGTTCATTAAAACATATCCCCTGCGGTTTTGTCGCTAAAATTATTACTGCAATTTATTCTTCATTCAGATATAACAATTGTGTGTGTAAAACGATTCAAATAGTTCCTGCAAGAAGTATAATTCATTTCTATGTGTATTAACAGGATAATAATCAGAAATGAAATTATTTAAATTGTGCAGATAATTTTGTTTTCGAAAAAGTTTATTTTCGTACCCTGTACAATAAAACAATTAGCAGGGTGGCGGTATCTGAATGTGTGTGATCTTATTAGGTTTCCCTGCCATTATGGCAATTGTGTCCATTTTTGTCTGATCAACATTAGCAGATGCATTTAATAGGCTTCACTCGTTCCAGCCATTCACACAAATGTAATGTCTTGCATTCAAGAGCTTATCCATAGTCATTAAAAACTTGAGGGGTAGTCGTCATACGTGGCAAATAAGGAGACAATAAAAGCTTAAAGTTGGAACGTACGCCAGGAGTGAAGTGATCATCTGCAGATGAATTTTCGCTCAGTTATGTTCAATATACCGCACAATACCAATGGTTTTTATGTAGGTTTGATGAATTATATAACAATTCGGATAAAGAAAAATAATGTTTATGACGATGTTTGCAACACTTTTGCAAGTGCATATATTGTAAAATGATATTTTGACTTTAATGACCTGGATAACCGTTTGAAATAGTGAGTTCGGTTCATCCCTGCTGCACGTTCGAAGTACTCTCGGTGGGAAAACCGATTTACATCTATCACGGTTACATCGTCTGTATTTAAATGCCTTACCATAAAGTGATATATTCACATTACGGAACGTCTTGCCAGTAAGCAGTCTACTTAGGGACTTGCACATCTTCAGCTGTAGAGGTATGTAATTTATTAATTTCTTATATATATTATTTCTTATGTATATTGTAAGTTATAGCTATGTACTTACTATCAAGTTTATTTTTGGATGTTTTCAATGTAGCTCTGGCTTGCGTAATATAACGGAAATATTTTCTATTCTTGTCTGTGATATAGCAAGAGATTTATATTAGCAATATAAAGTTGCATTTTCTTAAGAAACGTTTGTATCATAGGAATCTTATCGGACACAGTTCACTTCTGAACCTGTTTAATGTTTTGTGATATTGTACCGATAATGCGATTTGTATAACTTACCATATATAACGTCATCACGTTTTATCCTATATGCCGTGTCATGAGTAGCACACGGTGGTAGATGTATTCTCAGCTGACCAGAGTGACTAGAGTGATCCATGGTGATCGAGGTAGAAGCGGCACCAGCTAAGGAGCTAACCATAAAAGTTAACCATAGCAGCCGTAGAGCTGAGTGAACAGTGTTGCTGGTCTAGTAACAGGTGATAGCGCGTTGTAGACCGAATTGTTAGGCGCTTATTGCTTGATTGACCAAGGAACTGAATGGTGGTCGGTGACTCCCTATAATGATGCTTGTTTGATTGACCATTGTGACTGGTAGCCAAGTGTGATATTGACGGGAGTGTTTTGTGTTACTCCATGCATGGAATCTTTTAGCTGTGGGCTAATTTTGGGGTTTGTTATACCCAGTGTTATGGAAGTGTAAGGTATTTTTGTATGATATCTGTCCAATCAATTCATCATTTTGCTTTTTTGAGTAAAAAATCTCATATTTCACTAGTTGAGTGAATACATCATTTTTACTATTGAGTTAAACACACATTCTTTTCATTGTGTGAAATTGCTGTGATTTGTTCACCTTTGTCCTTGTACTGTGTAAGGTCGTTTATTTGTATTTATATTTGTCGCATTTTTAGGTTCGTGCGGATTATGTTAATTTGTCCAATATTTGGATCTTATACACGCACATATTAATCAATATTCTTTTCTCATTCTAGTCATACATCACTAAACATTGTATTTGTATCACCATCAAGTGTTCTGTTATAAATCAGAAATCCCATCTCAGTTATCTTGTTACAAATGGTAACCTTCTAGGCAATAAACCAAAAATATTCCAAGAAATGAGGAGGATGAAACATATTCATGAATAGAGCCTTGCTTGGATACGGTTATCGACAGGTTAGTATCTGTATTAGAACAGAATGGATGCTACCTGTTTCATACGAAGATCAAGTTTTAAACTGTCAGAAGTATTCAGGTATGCGGATAAATACTCTTAAAAACACGCATCCATGAGAGTTCACCATGTTGACCTAAATAGTACAGTAGAAACGGTTGCTAAAGACTATTGTTATTACAACAAAAAAAACCTTAGGTCTCTTAGGCCATATGATATTTCATGACAGGACATAACATTGTCTCCTTTATTTTATAAATTGGTACACTGAAATATGATCTTTCGTGTCAGCTAGTCTTCCAAAGAATGTTTAAATATAAACATTTTTCGCATAAAAGATTTTACAATCAGTTTTCAAATTATTTAGTAAACAAAATGTAGCCTATCATTACTACCTGATTGCAATACATATTTTTGGTTAAATAAAGAAACATTCCTATTTTGTCATATTACCCAAAACTTGTCACTTTCACCATTCAATGTGTATTCAAGCAAGCACACATCCAATGCAATTATTCCCAGCTTGCATCCTGCTTTATTGACATTTAAGGTAAAATGCTACTAGGGATTTACTAATATATAAGAAGAAATAATAATAATATTTATTTTACAATGAAATATATTCTACACTTTTGGCTTAACTTTACAGCAAAAAGCCCAACGTGCAGATAATAAAGAAATTAGACCGTCTTTAACAAAAAACGGTATTAACCTTTAATTTTACAATAAACACTTGCTATCTTTTATCAGTTAATCTGACCAAGACTGTTTCACAATTTTGTTCCTCAATTTTATGCTTAATGAAACTTGGCTTTAATGTCCTCCCAGTGGCCAACTAGGAACACTAAATGTAAGAAAGGTTATGAAACAAACTGTATGCAAGGTACCTGTAGCAGACCTTGTTCCTGTGTATGCAAGCTTTTGTTTTCACTTAGGTATAATTTTCAGAGTTGTTACATGCTTGCAAGGCAAATGCTCAGGACACTAATGCTATATATCATGTTGAAGGGTAATACTTTCCGTCCAGAATCTTCTTCACCAACAATCAACAAATAGTACAATAAACAGTAACATCAAGTGTCTAGTTCCTCTTTGTGAGCAGCAGTAGCAAAGTTGACAGTCATATTTCAGCAGAACGACAGTTGGATCATGTTGTAAAAAGTCTATTCTATGTAGAAAGGACTTTGTCCTTTACAAATCGGAAACTATTGCGAAGATGTCCATATTGATTGGAGTCATGGGTGCGATTTCAAATAACTTTGCTTCCAATATTCAGAAAGAACAGGAGAGGAATTTTTGTTGATTAAGGCTCTTACACAGATCATCTCTAGATGTATTTTCCAAGATATGTTTTTCAGCAAACCCTGAGAACACCCATGCACCTGTTGAGTTAACTTTGAATAAGACTTACTTGCAGTTCCAGATTTTTCATCATAAACATATCCTACAATGTGATTCATAGCATTTTCCAAAATAGCTGATATTTAACAGCCAAACCTTTTCAAAGATAAACACAATTAAACACTCAGACGATTGGTCTTGTTAAATATGCAGTTTTATTTGATATCCGTGTGTCATAGACAATGTATTCGTCCTGCATAACGCAGCTGTTGAAAATAATAAAATATCGTCAACATAATGTAATTTCTTGAGGATATCTGAAGATCAGTTGCAGACATAAATGACGTTTATTGAAGCATATACCCTGGTAACAAAGTAATTGTAGAACAAAGTCAGCATGGTCGAAAGTTGGGATATGAAAAGACACCACTAATTTTATATAGGCTAATCATTGTATGGAGACAACAAAATGCACCACCTGGTAAGTGTGGTCCTCTTGTAAGTGCGAAAATCATATAAATTAGAACTGATAAATCAGAAAAGGAGATCCCTGGTCCTACCAGATTAACAAAGCTAAATGAGCTGTACATGGTCACTATAACATACAAACAGTGTTATATGATTGAAAGTCAGGTAACTGTATGCATAATGTTTTCATGTTTTCATGTTCACATTGCTAGCAGAATGGAATATATATATATATATATATATATATATATATATATATATATATATATATATATATATATATATATATATATATATATATATATATATATATATATATATATATATATATATATATATATATATATATATATTACTTAGTCGAAAAGGCTTTGAAATGTGTATTTGTACGACTGAAGCTTCTTCAAAATGTATTGCTGGTGGGAAATGTGTACACGTTCAGTCTGTAGACTATTTCGAACATTTCAAGACAACTGCTAATGGAAATGAAGGCAAGGTAAAAGTTTGCGTCTTTTTCAAGACTGTAAAGCAAGTCACAAAAGAGACAGCATATAGCAAATTATAAATAATACATATTGATGGAGAATAAAAGCTTGTATGGTAGCAGAAATTATTACAATAAGCTTATTTAAATGCGACAGCTGCGTACAATCTTGTAATATAAGTGTCAAAAGAAGCTTTTCACTCTCTCAGTGCTTATGACAAAGTAGTAGAAGTATCACTAATACCAATAGTGTTACTGCTGTCAGGCATCATGCATTTACACATTAATGGAAATATGTACCAGCAACTGTCTAAATGAGTGTCCAAATACTTTGAAACAGACCATAAGAAACGTGCAATCTTTCTTTGACAGACAATCAAAGACCGGATTGATTCAGACTGTTTTCCGAAAACGATGGACGTTGAATCAGATCATTCAGATGATTAACATACTGAGTCACTGCTGTCTAGATCGAGATTCTACTGGTTCTAAACATTGAATTGCTGAATTGTTTAAAATTCTTCCACTTACTCCTAATTAACTTTTACGCCTTATTTTAAGCGACAGCGTTTGTTATTTTACTACAGACTATGGGGAAAGAAAAAGAAAGATCTAAGGAATTATAAATTCGCTACGCTATATGTTGACGGTGCATACGTGATATTAACACTGTAAAATGCATGTCATCGTTGTATTAGTGATGCTGCTGGCTAATTAATGATGAGATGGATATTTTACTAGTTACCGGTGTTTGATCTTCACTGTCAAGTGCATCTCACCCTCTGTACTCATGAGACTACAAACAACATTCATCCTCCATCTTAGTTACAATACGGAATCTATATGCACTTTCCTATTATGAACTCCTTCGATGTGAAGTTCCCGGCCAAGCACTGAGGTTAATGATAAAGTTTCTAAATTAACGGCCATGAGAGAGACGTCAATGTTGTGTGAATGTCGTCAGTGACCAAGCTGTCAGGAGTCACATACTTTATTAGTGTTACTGTCTATGATATTGATGTACCAATTTAGGAAGGGTAACAGCGAAACTATAATCTTGGATTGTAGTTTTAAGCAGGTACCAGCCAATCCTTGTCCGGCGGTATATACGTGATTCTGTGTGCATCAGATGATGCACGTGACTTAGCTTCAAAACTCATCACCGTTACAACGGATGTTATCAAAAATATTTAAAGTGTCATGGGAAAAAGCTAGAAGTTAAATTGACGCCATTTCGTCCTAAAGAGGGAGAAGGAAGGTAATAAGAGATTACACACTACTGAATGCAGACTTGCTAAAAAATAAATATATTTCAAAGTTAGCATCAGTGGTAAATTCTAGTGCTAGTTAGGACAAAAAGTTTCAGTTGTTTACACTTAGTTACGTTTTTGATACATACTTTTTGTGCGTTTTCGTAGGAATCTATTATCTGAGCTTGCACTAAAAGAATGGTAAATAAAGTTTGATGTATCGGAATGCAGATATCTCGACTGGCCAAATCTCTCTATCGCTTTCTCTCTGTCCCTCTGTGTCTGTCTCTGTCTGTCGATCTCTCTGTCTCTCGTTAAAATGCCAAAAGAGATTCACTGCAATTAACAAAATATGTTCATCCTGTCAGGTAACCGTTTGCAAATGGATTGGCATGCCATAGATGAAATGTAGACACTTAAGCCTTCATATGTGTCGATTGTATTCAGTATAGATTTCTACTCAGATGTGGAAGAATATATTTTAAATTTGTTAAAAACATTTTGCAACGTAACCACTGACACCTTAGTCAAATAAACTGGTAGATGAGCGATACAAGTGCATATCACGTACCTGCGCTATACATACTCATATATGATAACTTACTGTTCGTGCGGGTGTTTCTTTCTTCATTTTGATGTTGCACAGAATGAAAATTGATGAGCATGTTTTGTTATTAATCAGGTGTTTTCCTAAGGGCTTAAATATAGGTCCAAGGTCAGGACAATACGTCATACTGAGGACGTACAACTGACCAATACAGAAGCATTTGATTTTGATAAGAACTTCAGTAATTAACTTATCATTATAACCAACATTTAGTTTACAATATAAACAATTGGATTAATAACCATTGCACCAGCTTATGAAAGACCGACAAAGGATTGGAATGATAGCTCTATATTGTTGGTTGTAAGTTAAAGTCCATCTGGAACTGCAACAGCAGCTGACTCTGTCAAAAATATTCCTCAGGTTAAATATATTGCGTTTGATATCGTCTGACACACTAATATTAGTTTGAAAAAAATTGTTTGAAATTACAGAGAAAGCAGATTCTTGTGGTTTAGCTGTTGACATTAAGTATCCATTAATTGTTTGGCTGTTAATCCATTCCAATAAGTGTGCAACTTATGTGGGTGGTAATGCGGATTACACAACTGTAAAACGGTCACGAAGATGGAAGAGTCAACACAGATTTGCGAGACGTCATACGAAAGTATACTTAAGAAAAGAATACGGTCTACTTCTCCTTTCCATATAAAAGTTAAGCTTTGTACCATATATGTTAGGAGGAAGGACACTGTGCTACAGAATGCCCACAACGTCAAAGCAAAGGAAAAACATGAGTTAGAGAAACAAAGGTCAAGATACTTGTTAGCGTTGTCAGAAGAATGGACACTGATCTTCAGACTGCACTTAAAAAAGTGAAGAAACAAAAGAACCAAAAGGACGATGGGGAAGAAGAAGAGGAGAACCCTTTCCGGTCAAGAAAGGCATGAAGTCCAGGCCATGATAAGGCAATAAAAATGAGAACGAACCCGTGCCTGTGAAGAAATTCAAAATAGAGGACAGAGACGTATGAAGTAAACAATGTACTTCTGTGATGGGTTGTGAAATTTTAGTTGCGATTAAAAATTAGAGAAAATACAAAAAAGAAAACTTATCTCGTCGTCTTGAGTTTTGTAGGCTGTGGATAAACACACTCACCATTCAAAGATTATGGGGAATGTGATTTAATTGAATTTCAAGTATAGTTTATGTTATCCTGATGATTAAATATAAGGAAGTAACATCCATGTATTTCTTCATAATTTGTAGAGTATTAGAAGCATTGTAGGCGAGAATTTTGTCTTACATCGTGAGACTTCATTTTATTGAACTTATCTAATATGACCAAAAACGTTTGCGTAACTAGTTTTCCATTGGAAAGCATTCACAACCTCTTGTTAAATGTATAATTATTATTCAAAGTCATGAAACTAGTTTTACCTGTACACATTATATGAGCACTGTACATAAATATTAAAAACATCTGGAATGAATATTTTAGTGCAGTGAATTATAATGCAATGAATCGGAACTTAACCAAATTATTTGTTTTCAAACTGATGAGGTTCGATGCGAAATAATTTGACTTTTAAGACTGAGGAATCAAGTATAGCTACATACCGACTGTTAAGAAATCTAATTTATATAATATGAAATGTATATTGTCACTTGCTATAATTTAGAGAACTTATCGACACAGCAAATATAGACTGAAACACGTACAGCCAAGTTCTTGCATACCCACTAAAGAGTAAAGGGAATGTAATTTGAAAGGAATCAGGATATTTACTCATAAAGAATCAACATTAAGATATGATCATATATAACTTTCTTCCATGCAATGCCTACGTCATTGCCAACCAATGATATTTTGTTAAATTATTTGTAGCTATTCTCTATTATCTGAAGATTTGACTGGTGTCTAAATCACAACTCAGCAAATAGATACAGAATAGAAAATCATAACTGGTGTATCTGTGTGTGGTATTTTATAACCTTATTTAAGATGGAGTTTCAACTTTTGAACTTACGACGCAGTGCATGATCAACGCATGACTGACAATGAACATGTGGTCTATTGAAGAAAATAATTTATCTTCGCTTGAATAACCAAGCTCCACTTTAAAATTGTGTCATCAGACCTATACACTAAACTTAATCTACATCCGTTTTGCCTGCTATAAAAGACAGCCTACTCGTTTGTTCAAATTGTTTCATCAGATGTTTCCTTGCAGTTGGTATCGAGGAAATAAAGGTAAAATATGTGAGAACAGGTAAATTTAACATGTGTTATCGTAACAGCGCAGTATTTCCATCCTTTGAAAGTTTAAATAATTAATGGTCAGTATATAAGCCATCTTTATGAATTATAGTTTGCATAATTAGGATAGAAATTTGATATTCAAAATCGTTTAAATTATGATCACTTTAATTTGATGAAGAGAAGACAGGAAGAAAATGTATTTATTCCACAGATTTATTCCGCAGATATAATCATTATTGTATAATCGTCAATTGCGTTTGTATGGAAATGACCAGCAGATCGCATTTGTTTTGGATATCATAGCCAAGAGTTTATGTGTGTTAAATTAAGTTTTTAAATGTAATTTTACTAACACAGATTTTCAGCTGTGAACTAACATATTTTTAAATAGTTGCTATATATTTTGCTTCTATAGAGATAATATGTGTGCAACGCTTTCACACGTTATGTGCTTCAATGTGTAAGTAGAACTAAGATTAGATTTTTTATTTGTTAAGGTTGTTACTTCACGGGGAGGAAAGCACTATTCCTACAACCTTTATTCATACTGTTGGTGCCTAGCCACGTGGCCTATGCCTGCAGCTGCAGGCTGCGCACATGTGAGGCATACTTATGTCCTCAAATCATCTCTCAATTATCAAGTAAAGAGTCGGAAAATTTGCCAAGTTACACTATTTGATTGCAATGATGATATTATAGGAAAGAAATATTCATACAGGAAAACCTCAGTCTTTCAAGGCCTATTTAGCGAAATTTTCATTATTATCTTTCTTTGATTCAGTAGTAGTGGCATCTGTCAAGTAGATGATACACGGATGTTTTACTGAAGACCCGAATGCTCCGATGGGACTATACGGGATGACTTTAGAAACACCAATCAAGTGAGCACATTCACCGGGTCATAGTGAAAAGAATACCTTGTATCTAAGTTTTATATATCTAAGGAGACTGTTGCAATTTCTGGCAATTTTCGCTTACAACAAACTCTTACTTTATGCATGATTCTAGTTGTTCTGGACATGTTGCATATTAAAAGAATAACAGTCTGCTGTCATGATGAGTTTTAGGATCTCTTGTCATTTAATTCCTGTTAAGACTTGTTGCTTTAATGTTCTTCCTCATTCTTCTGTATTGCAAGCATTTACTTCTCACATTTACAAAATTAATTGATAGGTGACATATTTTAATTGATTTTCCTTGAGTTATGTATAGACTTTTTCTACATACTATATACTATAAGGGCCAATACATTTAAAGTTTTATATCACGTGTTCTGCCCAACCAATGGCAATGATTTCGCACCGGATGCGCGCGGAGCGATTCTCTCTGCTAAGGACTTTGGCATCAATTGAACCAATTTCCTCCTGGGGTGCAGACTTGGTGTCTTTTCGATAGAAAGTTTTTATTCGTGATTATCGTTTCACGCTGTTAGACCTTCCTCGTTTCCTGAAAGGTTGACACAAACAGATCGTCCTGAAAGTTAAGTATTTATTTGTATTAACTTGTTACATTCTGCTTACGTTTCTTTGCTATGCATTACGTCACACTAGTACTGGGTCATTCCATCTGTAAAAGATGGCAGCGTCATTTGAAATCAGAAACAGACGCTAGATTGAGCCTCGATTTTAATATTCGTCGCTATTCTAGAATTTATATGCATGGGGTTGTGGGCAGGACTGTCGACAAAATTATCAGACACGATCTCTCTGTTGTACGCAAAATTAAACTAGACATAATTGTCCTTTTGTTTGGGGAAAACGATTTTAATCGGGACTATTCGATATCGTCTGCGGAAGTCGCGTACAAGATCTTAGGCTTAGCGTCTATATTGCAACGTAAATATCAGGTTAAAAAGATAGTCATTTGTGCTTTATTGCCTCGTTAAATACTTTCGAATGGGATCTGCAAGCGACTGCATGTTTGTTTTCTTTCAATTGGTTTCGTACCGCTTGCTTAAGTTTTTCAGCTGGATCTGTACCACCGGATTGTGTGTTATCCAGGTTCCGTACCACTGGATTTGATATTTTCCTTGTATCTTCTAGCTGGTTCCGTCCCACTAAATTGTGTGTTGGTCAGCTGATTCCGTACCACTGGCTTTTATGTTACCTTGTGTTTTCCAGCTGGTTCCTTACCACTGGATTGTATGAGTACCAGTTGTTTCCGTATCACTGGCCTATGTGTTTACCAGTTGGTTCCGTACCACTGGATTGTGTTTACCAGTTGATTCCGTATCACTGGCCTGTGTGTTTACCAGTTGGTTCTGTACCACTGGGCTGTGTTTAGCAGTCGTTTCTGTATGTTTTCCGTTCCCTACTATTTCATGTTTGGTGTACTTAGATTCCGCACTTCCTTACTTGACACTAAATTGGTCATTTGTGCTTTCTGCTGCCACCACTTCGCTCCATGTCGCTGGGCTATGTGTTGCCCAGCTCGTTTAGGCCCCGTTTGTACTGGTTTCATGTTGCATTCCGCACCTCAAAATATTGCCCACAATGTTCATAGTAGTCAAATTTGGTTCCCTTATTCATTTTCCTTTCTTACTATTGACGAATTCGTTCCTCATCTCGCTACAGTGAACAGTGACTTTCATACAATTACAATAAGGGTTACGCATTTTGCAACGATTGCTACGTAGTAATAAACTGACATTGATGTAATTATTAACATTTTATGGCATTCCTTACAGAATGCCCCATACGAAGAAAGCTGCGGTGGCGTCGCAAGTGGCAGTGAAAAGAGCCAGACCATCAAGGTCCAAAGTCCAAGAGGCGGCGAAGAGGCCCAGAAAGAAGGCGCCATTTTCAACACTAACTGCCGCCATCCCTCAACCTGGCACATCCACCGAAGGGGCTTCGATGGACCCCCATCTTCTTAATGTTATAACCCAAGAGGTCTCCGACAGGCTCACCACCCAAATGACACAGAAGATCAATATTTAACAGTGCCACATAGGTAATCGACGGAAAGAATATTGAATCATGTCTTGAAAACGTCGATGTTGCTACGACGATACTTGGCTTTCCAGGATACAGTGATGATTACTCAAGGTCAGTTGGTCCATCAATGATGTTTGTAAAAGATACTACTGATCATCCCGATTACAATAATATAACTTTAGTTAACGTACGAAACGCTGCAGGGGATGGAACTACCACTGTAGCTGCAGCAATGAATGAAAATTTCAACTTGGGATTTACGTCACGTCGAGCAATGCTGAGCGGCGATTAAAGATTTTCATGTGTGATTCCGCTGTCACATATATTTAGATTCTGCAGACATTTTAGGAAGGTTATATTTGGCGCTAAACACACTGTAGTACTTGTTAGAAAAGCCACCGACAATGACGCAATATGGCGAGATGCTGGCGTTGATGTAGATAAAGTAGCTCTGACAAAACTTCGTTGTGGATGCCAACATTAATAAAAACTTACAATAAAGTATTTAACGAAAAAATAAAAGATCCCATGTAATACCTGGATCTAGAATGATGCGAGAGAGGAGCGGGAATTAGAATAAAGATTTTGGAATAATAATGTCGTCATCGCAAGAACTACTACAACAGATCGTCGCTAATACAAAACCGTTGAAAACCACAATGATATATGCAAGCTCAACCAATCCTGAGTTCAGCGTTAGTTTTCCAACTGCAATTCTAGCGAAAGAAATAGCACTAGTACAATTACGAGATTAATATAGTTGGCCAAATATTAGATCAAAACCATTCGGTGGGTTACAACCAAACAACTCGCTGGTATTCGCGGATAAAAACCGCGACGACGGAACTCCAGATTTGAATTCTGTAAGCATACCTACAAGCAGTTATCAGATAGAACAGATTAACGATGAATTCCAGCGCAGAATTAAAACTATTACAGGAAGAGAATCCAAGATTGCTATTACTGTGCATGAGCCAACTCTGTCAGCTGCAATTGAAATATATACGCCAGATTATCCTGTGGATATATATCAGTCATCAATTAGAACTTTATTACGATGGCCTGAGATTCCACAGGTTTATCATGGACCACTAGAACCAACGCGGGATGAATTCCTTACAACAAAGCGAATGTTTATAAAGTATCTAGAATATCGGAAAACTTTTCCGTGGAAGCTTCTTGATTGGGATGAACATATTACTAGAGAGGGCGGTGAAAGGATTCCTGAAATAACACAGTCTTTAATTATTTCTGCTCCTTTTGGTAGTCACATGAATTTTACTCATCCACTCGTTAAAGATTTCGCCAACTATATCAAACATGAATACTATCGGACACTCGATAATCTAAAAATTTTATTCTCTAGTATAACACAACATTACAGTGAGGATATAAAACAGCAGATCATTGAAATGATTCAACATCTAAATCAGGTTATATCCGACTTAAAATATGTCAGTAAAGTTATAATTGTAAATATAAAATCCGACGATAAATTAATAGAATCATTTATGAGACAATATAGAGAACTCAAAGACCATCTGCGAGATACAGATCTTCCTTTACCCGAATTTAAATTTCCTGAGCCAAGTTAATTAATCGATGAAAACTTTTAAAAAGTCTTCGCAGCATGGAAAAATTAATTCCTACTCCGGGCATCCTCAAGTATAAAAACAATCAATACGGTGAAGGCCTGTACGTCTCGCCGGGTATTGTAAATATCACATCATCTATCGCAGTTAATCTAGTATGTGACGTCTTTGATGGCAGCTATCAAGTAGATCTTGAAAAGTCCAGCCAGGCCCAGCAAGGATATGCTTTATATACATTTACTGCGCAGGTTCCACCTGAATATCTGATTGTATCAGAACCAATTAATTCTTTAGTTAAGATGTTATAATCCTCTATTTTCAAGAATACATTATAAATTTACTGACCAAACCGGACACTTGTTTGATTTGAGAGGGGAATCACTAAATATAAATTTGTATGTAAGATCATGGAACACCAGGATCAGTATTTTGTAAAACAAAAACAAAAAATCTGTCAAATAAATTACCTGAATAAATATTATAATCTGATTCTGCGTAAATATTATTATAATCTGATTCTGAATAGAAATTATAATCTGATTCAGAAAAAATATTATTTGATTCTGAATAAATAGTATAATCTCATTCTGAGTAAATATTACAATCTGATTCTGGGTAAATATTATTGTCAGAATAAAAATAAATATTATAATCTGAGCAAATTTTATTATCTGAATTTGATAAATATTATAATCTGAATAAATATTATAATCAGAATCTGAGTAAATGTTATAATCTGAGTAAATATTATAATCAGAATCTGAGTCAATATTATAGTCAGAATAAATATTATCATCAGAATAAAAATAAATATTATCAGAATAAATCTGATTCTGAGGAAATATTATTATCAGAATAAAAGAAATATTTTTATCAGAATAAAAATAAATATTATTATCAGAATAAATATTATAATCTGATTCTGAGTAAATATTGTTATCAGAATAAAAATAAATATTATTATTAGAATAAATATTATAATCTGATTCAGAATAAATATTATTATCAGAATAATTATAATCTGAATCTGAATAAATGTTATAATCAGAATAAATATTATTATCAAGGATCTGAGTAAATATTATAATCTGAATAAAATTTGTAATCTGAATAAATCTGATTCTGAGTAAATTTTATAATCTGAATCAGATTATAATATTATCAGAATAAATATTATAATCTGAATCAGACAAAAATAAATAAATATGTTTTGCTGTAGTCAGAAATAAATTATTTCTGCCTTGTTTCACTCTCACAATTACTACTTTCACTTTCACTACAGTCACTGGTAACAGCGCTTTCACTTTCATTATGGACCGTTCCACAATCAGATATACTCTTTCTCAATTGTCTTATGCAAGCATTCACAATCTATTTTGTTTCGTATTCGTGAGACAATTCTAATCTAATTTTTTCAATCGCGTGAGCAAGTGGACTAAATAGTTTAACCTGCGTATCTATAACTGTTGCCAAGGACTGTAACATCGATCGTTGCAATAATTTTATGAATTTTGAATCATCTGGTACTGTATATCTATTTTCAAATTTTCGTTGTTGTAATGATTCATAATCACAAATAATTTTTTCAGGATTAGGTTGATCAGAAATTTTTCTACCGTCATGTTGTAATATTTCAATAACAGAAATAATAGCATTAATATTTTCGTAATTCATTATATGATAAATGTTTATTTAAAATAAAAATACATTTTTGTTCCTGAAACCAGGAATGTTTTTACAGTATTTACAATCTGAATTATAATATTATATACAAATTATCATAATTTTATGGACGGCACACCATATAAACTTAATTATAGTATCTTAATTCTATGGACGGCACAACATACAATATTAACTATAGTAGCGCATTTACAGCATTATATCATATCAAGCTATTTACAGCATTGTGTGATATCAAGCTTCTCAGCATTATAAGGACGGCACATACATATAAACATAAGTATATAATCTTAATTCTATGGACGGCACATAGATATTAACAGGGGCCTTATCTACGTTCAACAGATTTCTGCACAACTTCCCCCATAATCAAACCCGGGGAATGCAAAAGTGAGCCCACCACGTGGCGACATGGTGGGAGTGTGTATTTTTTTCTGTTGAAGTTCGAGCAAATGGGACGAACCCCAACTATATTAGGAAAAACTGCAATAACCGCCCTCCATCGACAATATGTCAGTCACGGGAGTAGAACTCTAGACCTCGAGTGCGAGAATTCGAAGCTCTACCACTGCGCCACGGACTCTCCTTATAAATATATGTTTCAGAAATTATTATGACGTTACCTATGTAATCAGAACTGCAGTGTGAATTTATTTCAATTTCTAAAATACATCTCACATAAATTTCTGCTGGATGTCGTTGGGAGTTAAAGTACATGCAGCGCCATTTACTGTAAACAATAGAGAGAGCGTTGCTTGACTGAGTTATCTCTCTTCACCCGTGTAATACTGAAACGCGATTTTTTGGTTATATTTATTGGAAAATACTGATTTGTATATTTTATCAGCAACACGTTGTACTGAAGGCATACAAATATAAAATATTTGGCAGCTGCACTCATTGATTGAAATACTATTTCTTCGCCTGTCTCTACATTCATAGATACTACTGACCTAGGAGAGTTACAATTACTAGCAGTATTTCCTAACTTGCAATTCTGACTCTGTGTAACAGTTCGCAAATTAATTAAGGAATTATCTTTCAGATATGATTGTTTTGACACCCACACATAGACTCGCCAGAGAAATGAACGAGCGTGAAGTAAAATCCAAAACTTATCATAGTTCCTTTAGATGGTGCGGAGACACATGGACTCCTGAACGAATGGGTGAAAAATACATTCCTAAAATTATTATCTGGGATGAAATTTATACTGTATCGTTGGAAGTATTAAAAATGTCTCTTGATTGGTTATTGACAAAGAATACTGCTGTGATAATGTGTGGTGATCATGATCAACCAACACCTTTTGTCGGGTCGTCTCCACATGAATGGTTAAAAAACATTTGTAGATTATTACAAAGAAATAACTGGTCATCATAGAGCTATCGATGAACCACTGAAAGAGTTTAAGAGATTAATCAGACTGCAACCATATAAGATTCATTGTGAGATAATGCGTGAAGTGATTCCAGAAACTCTTATGAATGATTTTTGGAATTTATGGGGGCCTAATGATTTGATAGTTGCAAGTAGAAAGATAGTTGGTGATACACTTCAACAAGAATTATTTCTGTTACATAAAGAAAAGTTTTCAAATATCTGTACCATTGTGTTATCGCCCAGCAGATGCGCGACGACAGAATATCAATGTTTAGATTCCTGGAACTGATGAAAAACAAAAACATGTACTAAATGATATTGTTTCAGTTCCTGTCAGTGCTGTTGAGAGCGCACTAACGATGGACAAGACTCCATGGACAATAGGATACGCTATAACGATTCATTCGTCACGAGGATTAACTATATCTGATACAAATATTTTGATTATTGATGATCGGATCGAATGGTCAAATTTAGTTTATCTCGCAGTATCTAGAGTCAGAAGAATATCTCAGCTGCGGAGGGTTATAGTAGACTTCACAGAAAATAATAGCAATGGCGATGATGTAGTTAGCAACGAAATTGTCAAGAAAACATTATCTGGTTATAAACAATGTGACAAAGAAAAATAAACGTGACTTTGATCTCGATGCTGAATTTAGTATGACACTGAAACAGCGACAGAATATTCATTGTGCAAGCTGTAACAAAGTAATGTTGTGGCAGTATTCGAATAATAATCCAAGACAGATTATTATTTATTATTATTTGTGCAACATGGATGTCATTAATTTCTCAGCGACACGAAAGCAGGAACCAGTCAAACATCATCCAACCCTACCAAATTTGGTCACAATGATAATAATTGGTCCATCTGGATCAGGAAAAACACAATTATTACTTAAACTGATAATGAGATGGCTCAAGCGGGATAAATTGTATTTAGTTGCTAAATCTGTAGATGATCAGAGATGATGTTACGATGTGCTTAAAGATTTTACTAAAAATGCAAAGTTGCTGGATGAAGACGGTAATGATATTATTGATTTTATCACCGATATTGATCAAACCCCATCTGTAGATGACCTCGATGGATTTATTAATAATCTCGTAGCATATGATGATGTGATGCTGGACAAACAATCAAATCCAGTTCGGATATTTTTTCGAGGCAGACACAAAAACACTGATGTTATATATGTTACTCAGCGATATCCACAAATACCTAAAGTGATCAGAGATAACTGCAATATTTCAGTTTTATCACATAGTCGGTACACTTTGCCTACAGTGTGTGCAGTTTCATATTTTTGATATTATACATGTGAACATATCACTTTATGTGATTCTGATTGGTCAGAATAAGCCCATGAAATTATTGTGCAGTATTCTCTTTACTGACTGGCTGCGATAGTGGGAAACCTTTTTTAACCCCGCCTTCAAGAATTTTTTGTTTTCATTGAACATTTTTTGGCCGCCATTTTTTGAATCGACTCGCGAAAGGGAATTGCGAAAAAATGGTCTCGTCTGTTTCAATATTGCCTGTTTACCCCCACAGGGAGTTGTTATGTCATGTATAACATATCATAACATGAACAATGGCAAAACCCCCAAGACAAGAACAATAACAACAAGTAAAACTACCGGTATTGCTTAGATGATAACGAGGGTGAGGGTGGGGATGCATGGACGGTATATCTGTAAGATGGAATCCACCCTATATACAAGCTTGGTTTAAATGAAGTAAGTAAACTCACCTTTGTTCACAGAAGAATGTAGACATAAACCGGTCTTCCCAACTGACAGAACTTTATCCAACCACAGCATATTTACGTGGTAAATATGTGATGCAAGTCCGACTCAGAGAGTTGTTTTCGTTTTCTATACAATCTAATGTTCCAAATAAAATACTGCAAATTTCCAGTCACAAATACATTACAGTGAACATGTGTATTTCTGCATCCAGTAATCTTCTTTTCACAAAATATTGCAACAATGTAATGTTTAGTTGTGGAATTTCAAGGTAAACACTGTCACTATGTTGTGTTGGCCAACTCAAACCGGTATTGTGCACCGTATCAAACAATGTGACATCACACGCTTTGGACATTTTGTGTTGATAAATGTTTTGTCTTTTGTAAAATGTTCTGTTTATTTGGATGGGTGCTTATTCTTTGATTTATAGTTATCAAAAATGTATAATATACCTTTACTATATCAACTTTGCTTGGGACTATCTTTTAAGCAAAACAACTGAACGGTACAGCGTCTGTCAGAATGAACGAAATTATTCGTTCTTCTTTCTATCTAAATAATTTCCCCTGAAATAAAACTATGTAATAAAAATAATCTCAAATGGGTAATGATTTAACATTAAATTTATGAAACTCGTTAAATAATGTCCAGCTTTTGCTCGCCAAGGCTCGCAAAAGCTGGACATTATTCAACTCGTTTCATAAATTCAATATTAAATCGTTACCCATTTGAAATCCTCTATATATTTAATGGAGTCGATACTCATACTCTGCAAAACATTCATCAGACTTGGTGTTCAAGGGGTATGGACATGATTAAGTTCAAAACTTTCTTTTCAAAACCACAAGCTAACCCAGACGGATTTATCACGATAAATGTACATGTTCCTAAGTCAAGGTATTGTATAGGTCTCGATAAAAGTTTTCGTTGAAAGACAGCAGCAGATGAGGTGACGACCAATAGTAAGTGGGCGAAGAGTATACAAACACGCATAAAAAAATGAAAACAAGCGTCAAAAATAAAGTAACAAAAATGAGCTAACCCAATCGGTCGGTTAGAAGCTTCGGTTTGATGTTAATGACCTTGTATTTTCAACCTTTGTAGAAACATTTCTTTTGCGAACTTACCCTTCTAGGCAAGTGGTCTGTTCACCTCCTCTGCTGCTTAAGCAAATTTAGAGAATTTTTAAAAAGAAAACGTGTCCGCTGCAAAACACAATTTTATTTGTGCATGGCTGTCTTTTTCTAGTCTTCTTGGTTTAAACCGCTTGGTTTCAATGTTCTAAGGTGGCGTATCCAGTAAAATTCCTTTCCTTTTCTTTCCTGGTTTCGAAACTCCAGTTGGGGTTGTTAGCAATTGCAATAAGTGTTATATCACTAAAAGTGTGGCCAGGAGAGGAGTAGTGTTTTGCGACCGGGCTTCTGTACAGCTTCGTTGTCATCCAATCAGATCAATGAAGGTTGATCCTTTTGTGTAGCTTTTCAGTTTTTCCGACATACCGAAGGCTACAGATCTTACATGTGATGAGACAAATTACATTCTCTGTTTTGCACGTTTTGTTTGGACCATGTATGTGTAGTTTTCCTCTAGTCACTGTGCTAGAAAATGTCCTGGTCTCTATCATATGTTGACAGGTTTTGCATTTTTTATAACCACAGGGGCCAGATTGACTAGGGGTGGTCTTGACTAGTGATTGGCGTTAGCTTCGCCCTGACTAGGATGTCCTTGAGGAGTTTTGGCCTCCGGTACAACTCAAGGTTATATTCGGAGCCAAAACATATGGCAACCGACAACAATGCAATCTGGCTATATGTCTTTGGTGGGGGTGGTGCTGGTAGAGCAACACTAACAAAACTGGCATTATGGATGCCAACGATGATCCGTTGAGTCACAGAAGAACCGCGGTTGTTACGCTTCATGGGCAGTGGGGGTAATCAACGCTGTCCTGGCTGACAATGACCACAGACACAGCCCCAGGAACAGTAGAGGCAATTTCGTGGCAGATCGCATCACAGCAAGGAATTTCAGCATCCCTACATATATTCGTAGCATATCAGAGTGCCACCAGGTATAACGATCAGACGACAAACCCAATGGTGTTTGACAAATTAGCAATGTCCACGATTTCGATGGGCATAAATGGACATTAAGAACCATCCGAAGACATAATACTGAATGTTGAGCAAAACAACTTTGCACCGGGGCATTATAGTTTAATGAGATTTATGGGGTGTGATCAGATTGTCTACTCAGACTTGCAGACATCTAAGCCGGATTTCTCGACGTTGTATCCGATCTAGTATTTCTCATTGGAACATCTGAATTTATTCAGACAGTTAGTTGTTGACGTACACGTGCGAGGTACTGTTGGTCCTGCGCGAGCTGGTGGTTACAGAGCAATCGCAGTTATATTAGGAGACAAAACAATGCAACTCAAAGATGCTGGCGGATGAATGAGAGTTATTGGAAAACAGGTAATTAAATTATTCATAATATTATAATGCCATATCAACACATCAATGTCGTCCTGACACCTGGTCAGATTAAAGAGCTACAATCAACATCAAAGAAGAATTGTGAAAGAACGATATCTCTGAAATCAACGGCGTTGAAAAGACCGAATGTACTATCGTTGACTGAACATCAGCTCAAACACTACAATGACGCCAAGAAATCAATAACTGACGTACGACTTGATCTTTCCTCGAATTCGATTAACGAAACAGCAGAAACTGGTGGTATATTTTTGCTTTTAACGGTGATACCAGCGCTGATTGCGGATACAGTTCCAGTTCTTGCAAAAACAGTCTCACTTGGTACCGTTGGAACCTTTATTGGCATAGCACTAAAAAGCGAAAGAACACGGAAAGTCCGGACACGGTTTATAAACATCAAAGAAAAGGGACTGGGTCTAAGATTAGCAGGAACGCTGTATGGTCAAGGTCTACAACTGTCAGGGACGCTTCGTTGAAACTCCCTATGTCTAATGTTGATTTACTTGATGCTGCTCGGCGATTAAACATCAACTACTTCAGAGGTGTTTTAATGCGTGATCAGTTGCCGAAACAACCAAACCTTGTTGAAACTGGTGTCATTAATCTCGATGGAAGCTCAGATGCAGGAACTCAATGGGTCGCATAAGCGGTTGATCAGCGTGGTTTTGTTTATTTTGATTCGTATGGATTGGCACCATCAAAAGAATTTTTAAGGTTCATAACTGGTACTGACGTCCGGATCTGGTATTCATCATTACCAACACAGACTATAAAGGATCCACCTATATGTGGTCCAGAAGTACTTGCTGTACTTAATGCCGTGTCGCTAATGCTTTTGCTGGAAATCCAAATGTCGTTGACATTAAGCTCACTGAAATTCGCACACGGCTCGCTGACATCGTCGAAAAAAAAAATCACAAAGATTGGCGCTTGTATAATTCATACGACTCCGTTCATCAACGCGGTATACAATGTGGATTCTGAATAAACAACATGGTCACAGCATAACAACTCAGTCAAACATACCACTTAGGTCACCGAGGTATACAGACTGTCCATCTTTAGCTCTTTGAGGTTTAGGATATCTACGATATTTTCATGACGTCATTCCACCGATAGATATTCTGGAACCGTGTCAGTTGTGTTAAAGCAAAAATACAGAGGAAATATTCATATTGGATCCAGAAGACAAAATATTAACCGCATGGAAGTATTGGTGGTGTCTTGAATTTGTCGCGCAAACACATCAATTGGCAACTTAGCACTAGATATATGGCGACAATGAATCCCACACAATTGTACCGATATAATCAAACATGTATGTGGATGGCATCGTCCACACGATAAAACAAAAGACAAAAATACAGCATACGAATCATCGTCATCGACCATATTGTATATGCGGTGTCTTCACTGGACGCTGAAGCAACAAAGTTAATCGCTAAGCTATCAGCGACTCATGTGATATCGCCCTCAGTTAGAATCGGTGTCGCTGTTGATGTCGGCGTTGCTACTGTTCTTAATATTATTGAGAAAAGCTATCAACATACTGGTAAGAAATTACATGAACATACAGAAATAACGTTGGCGGCGACGCATGCATGTATAAATATATCATCGATACTGTCAACTGGATTAAACGACGGTGCGATATCAGACAGTAAATTTACTGCAATTAGAGATATTTATTATTGGAATCACAAGATGGCAACCACCACCGCGCAGGAAACAATGTTGCCCACATCAACGTTGCAACGCCACATTTAGTATCCGCCGTATAGATAATAATGACCGTAAAAATATCAACCAGACTGGAGCCGATTATTGCTAACACAATACTGACTACAACCACAATGATGTCAGCGACGTCAACTCAGCTGGAATTCGATATCAGTTTTCCAACTCCGATAAAAGCACCCGGTCGGAAACTTGAGATTGCGCTGGCATAGTTAAGACTTTGTTATAGCTGGCCAAATATCAGAGCAAAATCATTTGGTGGATTAAACGTTAACAATTCACTGGGATTTGCACACGAAACCAAGATTGATGAAAGTGGATTGACCGTCCCAGACTGGAAAGTCGTCAGCTTACCAACAGGACCATATCAAATCCAACAAATCAATGATGAACTTCAGCGCAGAATTAAATTTACAACGGGAAAAGAATCAAAGATCGCTGTCAAAGTACATGAGCTAACGCTGAGTGTCGCCATTGAAATATCAGCGGAGAAAAGTATGCCGTTAGCATATAAGTCGTCGATCAGAACCGTGCTGAGATAGCCACTTGTTGCACCAATTGATACTGGAACACCACGACCAACGATATTTCATATTTACCGAAAGGATCTATTTATATGTGAAAACTAGAGTACTAGATACCCTTCTCTAGACAGGTATATCTGGATGGGAGGAGCATAATAATTCCTCACGTAATAGAAATCGCCAAGCGATTGTGCAGGAATATGAAAATACACAGCGCAATCTACTACCGGGTTGGATATCGATACAATTTTAATGGATCCATATGTTATAATTAACGAATATCTTCCGAAAATCATTGTGGCATGGGAGAAAACAAGTGGCCATCCAGATATTCTCCGGCGTAACAACGATTCAACGTGTGGTGGTCTTTATGTATCGCTGGGTATATTTAATATCTAGTATTTCAGTAAATCTCGTATATGATGCAGTCTATGGTAGCTATATCGCGTGTGGATGACAGATGGGTATGCAAGCCCAGCAGGGATATGTTCTTTACAATTTTTCTCCGGCGGTCCCACGGGGTCATTTGACTGCGATTATTTACGATGTCATAATCCGTCTTTGTCGCGAATATGTTTTCGTTTTATCCAAAAAAGGATGGTATTTATTGAACATACGTGAGGAAGAATTAACTGCTTGTTTGTGTGTGCGTGACACGCCATGAAACGGCCCACCATGAAATGGCCAAAAAACAAACAAAAATAAAATAGCGCATTCCGCCACCAATAATAAAATATATAACGTCTTATTGTTGTAGTCCATTTTTTATTTACTCTATTAATATTTTTCCATTCTCAATTTTTTTTGTACTGATGACGTTGTTATTCCGCCTTGGATTTGAAATCTTAGGCAGATCCCACAGCAAGTTTGTTTTTTAGCTGTCTCGCACGCGCACTTACAGCAGCACGGGATTTATATTGCCTTGACAGCTCTAATCAAATTTTCTCAATGGCACTTACCAGTGAAACAAATTTGGCAATCTCTCGTTCATCATTGACCAGACCAGCCAAGGACAATTACATTTCGCGCTGGAGCAATTTGATAGCACGATATTCTGCCGCTAGTGTATATCTGCCCTCTTCCGTCGCTGCTGTATCATTTGAAATCGTCGTTGATTTTTTCAACGTCAAGTTAAACCGAGATACCATCTTCTTGTGATTGTTCAATCTCAGAAATAATCTTGTTAACAATTTTCTGGTTCATCGAGAGATAAATATATTTCTTTAAATAATGTCGTTCATATTTACTTGATTCATTATAAAACAAATGCAATAGATTCATTAAATGCAATAAATGTGTTTATTTAATAGGGCAGAACAAATTCAGAGGGCTGTCCACCACGCGCTCTATGGGCAACATCATATGTACTGATCATTGATAATTTAGGCACGCCCACCCCCAAGCCAAACTCCAGGGCGCAAAATCTTAACACCTTGCGGGGTTGAGGATGTGGTTGGTGAGCGAATTATAAATAATCAGTACATATCCTGCTGACGTTTGAGCCAGGCTCGGCCACCTCCCATGTAAATAATTTTGTATAAAGGCGACAAAATATTGTGGATCGAACCGGAGCCAACGTTCCCAGGACGAACATCGAGCAAACACCTTAACCTCTTTACTACCTATACTCTCAAAGAATATACTGTTAAAATTTATATCTTACGAGATAGTAGTGTAGCCGACAGAATATTTTTAATTATATAATGTAACATAATTTAAAACTCTGATAATTATAATCATGTTACCGTAACAGACAGAGAATTTAAACTTACCAGTATAAGTGAACCCGTGAGGTCATGTGATCAGTATAAACACGTCACATATACAGACAAAATTTGAGAGAATTTATAATTTCTTGCTGAGAGAATTTTAATTCATCGCAGCAGACAGAAGAAGTTATGATTCCTCACTAACAGAATTTATAATTTCTCGCAGACAGACAAAAGAAGCTATAATTTATCTAACATAGAGAATTTCTCACTGAGAGAATTTATAATTCTATCAGGACTCGCGCTAACAAACGATCTGTGTTATACATGTAACAGGCCGTTTTAATACAGGCATCACTATGTGCCTGCCCAGCAAAATAATGTTAGAGAAAATCTATGTAGTTATTGATTAATTTAAAACAAGTAGTCTGTTTGAATAGCGGCAGGTCATTGACACAAAAATTATGTTGATGATTGAACGCGAAGCATGTTACAGAAAGGCATCGTTTATTTAAAAAACAAACGGTTCATTATTTACTGTAGTAAGGGTTAACCAACTATTTTATCTAGACCAATTCGATATCGTGCTGCTTGATCGTGCAAGCTGATTGTAATAAATCCATGTGGGTGTTTTGAGCATGTGAACAAAGTTCCTAAACTTATTAATATCCATGTGTCCGCGACACAAGGTTTGATGAATATTCCGCAAGGCATGTGTGTCAGCACCGTTAAAAATAACCAAGCATATTAGAGTTATCTCTGATCATTTTCGGGATTTGAGTGTACCGCGGTGTAGCGTAAATAACATGTGGGTTTTTTTTGCCTGCCTCGTGGAAATATTCTGGCTGGATTTGTTTGTTTGTTTGTCAAGCATAAGATCATCGTACACCACAAGATTGTGACCACGCCCCATCAAAATATTCGACTGACGGTGCATGACTGATGTCAGTGATAAATTAAATAGCATTATTAAGCTTTGCATTTTCATTATATCCCTTGATGGTGCCACTAAATAAAGTTTGTCTCATTTGAGCCACCTCATTATCAGGTTGAGCAACAACTGAATTTAACCAGACCCAGAAGGACCAAAGATAATGGCTGGAATAAAATTTTGGTAATGCCAGATGATGTTTGACCAGTGCTTGTTAGCGTGTCCCTGAAAAGTCAATCACGTTCATCGGTTTATAATGTGTTCGATGCAAGACGGTCAAGGATACAACTGGTTAAAAAGCAACAACGACGAAAAATAACAGGCGAGCACTTACATGTGTGTAAAATGCGGTATACAAAAGTATAAGTTTGTACTTGCTGACACGGTGACTGGTGGTGATATTGCTAAGGCACTTGGAAAATGGATGGGAACGCCATAGGCTAAGTACCCACAGGAAAAAAAAAATCATCCAGGATGTAATTATTGTGGCCCTGGAACCCGACTTGATATCAGACTTGACGAAAGCGTCAAACAAAATCAGGTGAATTTCCAGTAACTGCGAGTGATCAAGTGTGCCATACTCATGATATCGCGCAGACAAATAAAGATCTACAGCAATGACATATCGCGGATGTCGCTTTGATTCACACGTTGAAGTCGATGAAAAATAAAAACATACGATAACAACTAGCCAGTTGGTTGATAAGATCGGCCATAAGTGCTAAGTTATGGGCGCAGGCAATTAATTGACCAGTAATAATAATAATGTAGTCGATTTATTAAAGTCCAAGAGGACACTGGAAGGATACCGCGGTGATTAGAAAACTGGCCCATGCAGCAGGTGTCACATGTGCTGTGGCAAATTTATCTGCCGCGTCCTAAAACGGTTCAGCATGGACGGTTTGATATCAGCACGCCCACCGAAGTTCATCAGTCAAATATTTTGTTTTTACCACATTACGTCATTGGCACCTTACGTAACGGTGTACATACAAACACGCGTTGACGGTCGTAGACAAAAAGTAGATACAAAGAAGAGGAGCCGCTATCAACTAAAACAGCAACTGAAGTCGCACACATCATATTATTAACATGATGCGAAGTATTGGTAATAACAGGAAACAGTCTTACCTAGTGATTATAAAGTCTATATAATCTATCTATGATCTGTGAAAGTTACACAATATATAACTATACAAAAGGACAGTAATGGTGCATAGAAGACCATATCGAACTGACACTGGGTAATTTTAAATACAAAATTGGTTATTCATAATTCCATGGTCCTGATCTCATTCGATGTCAAAGGAGGTTCCAAATGTTCCGAAAGAGGACTGTTGTGGTTGTTGTTTTGGTGACTAGCGTTGCTGGAAAGGCTATTTTTAGGAGGATATTTCAAGACCGGATTAGGTGATATGCTAAGTCAAAGAGACCACAATTGTTTGTCTCCTTAATGCAAACTCAAACTGGTGATGGCTTCTTGGTCAATTATTTTTGAAAGCTTGGTTTAGAAATTCACTTTGGTTTGACGTCTGAAAAAGTTTTGTCGAATGGGTTTTGTGTAACGTGTACGTTGCATGTATCCATTGTTGCACCTCGGGTAAACGTACATTTTTTTATTTGGTTTTGACATCATGATATATTTTTAAACTCCTCTGTAACCCGCATGGTGGTAGAAATTGTAGAAAAGGCTGGTAAAAGGTACTCCCTGAGGGCTCTGCTTGATAAGTCATCCACTCCTCGCAGATGCTACTCTTAGTCTGGGGCAGTTTGGAGACGGCTTGACGTGTCCAACGTGTCACAATGTTGGTTGTAAAGGAGTCACGTTTTTCTTGGTATTTTCTTTTACGTGTTTCTTCTTTTCTTTCTTTTTTGCATCTGTCGAAGAAGTAGTCTAAATCGTCTTTCTGACCCAAGGTTTCATTTCCTCTCGTTTGGGAGTAGGAGGTGTCCATGCTGCAGTATTACCAGGATGGGAGCAGAAGGTGTTTGAAATACTTCTCATGTGTCATCTGCTTCATTTTACATCATGGTGGCTGTGTGTGTCTTGGTCACTTTGGCTGGTTGGCTGTTCATCGTTGCCTTTAAATCTTTCAGATTTCGTTTAGCTGTTTTGTAAAGCTTTGTGGTGAAAGGGTTGTAGACGTTACAATACAGGCCATGCCGTTGCGCTATTTCCATTTCTGACAAAACGGTGACATCCATCACCAATTGTAACACTTGCTGTAACTATGACAAACCGGTAATAGTAGGATTGATAGGTAAATTATGTGTCCCTTGCTGATACCAAAGATGGAGCTCATCCATTGTTTGAAGAGCACTGAAATCAGCTATGTCCTTCCATGAGATTCGAAGGTACACTAATGACATCTTTCCAGAAAAGGTCCTTTTTATCTTCTCGTGAAGCATCCTAAAAGCGGCACCCAATAGATTCCAACAAAGAAACAGTCACTTTGAGTAAAGGTCCTATCAACAGGTCTAAAAACTGCAGCGTTGAACCAGTATTTTATTTTTCTTTGGACTGATGCATATTGTCATTTTCACCATTTGGAATAGAACTTTACGATGTTTTCCCAAATGTTCTGTCTGATGTTTGGACAAAGGTTATGTTCCTTTCAATATATTCAAATGACATTCTTAAACTGTTTCAATATTTGTTTAGAAGCTGTTTTCATGATGTTTTGCCGGATCTTGGGAATAGATTTCTTCAGCACCAACAACACATACTAATTTTTGCCTAAACGAGGGGGTAACTCTTATCTTTCTCCGTTTGGCTGGAAAGTGGTGGTGAGCACATTTTGAGGGTGACATCTTTTCTTTAATGAGTAAAAACACTAAAGTGAATTTCCTTCCACAGGCCTCGCTTATACTAGAATGCGTCTTTACTGATTGTCGGCACGTCTTGTCATCTTCATTACGGGTATCACTCGACGTTGAGGTGTTTTGAACGGGCTAAATCATGCCAGTTGTAAACTTTGTTACATAACTGTTTTTTCCTGACCCCTGGTCATTAGACAGGGTTCTTGTTTAGAAGCTGCAGATGCAGCTATACAAAAAGAATATTCTACCTTAGAAGAAGTTGTTGGAGAAACTCGTTTCCATTTTGTCTTGACAACATCTTTAATATTTCTATCAGTTATTTCCTCGGTCATCACGTGATCTATTCCAACTCTCTTCAGATGAGATATTTTCCTGACTCTCGAAACCGCTAGATAAACTAAATTTGACCATTCGATCCGATCGTCTTCAATCCAGATATTTGTATCAGAAATAGTTAATCCATGTGACGATTGAATCGTCATAGCGTAACCAAACGTCCATGGTGACTTATCCATCGTTAACGCGTTCTCAACTGCTCTAACCTCAACAACAACAATATCATTAAGAACCAGTTTTTGTTTTTCATTCGTTCCTGGAATATCAACCTTAAATATCCTGTTTTCGTGTATCTGCTGGGCGATAACAAAGAGGAAGAGGCAAATCCGAAAATCTTTCCTTATGTAACAGAAATAATTTTTCCTGAAGTGTATCACGAACTATCTTCCAACTATCGATAGAGTCCTTATTGTGATAACTCTCACATAAATTTTAGTACGATGTGAATATTTCTTTATAGTATTAATAGCTCTGTGAAATGCACTGAGTGCTTCATGTTAATGGATATTTGCACCGTTAGATGTGCTAGAAAACAAATACCTTTAAATTTGTGATTATTGCTATACCTATGCATAAGTAGGTTATGTAAATTGTTTACCAGGAGTTTAAATAATAAAGCCTAATAAATGGGCGTATGATCATCAAGTATTTGTCGAAACTCAAGATTATTTAGGAAGTATTGGTCCGTAACTGAAAACCTTTTTACGATGTATTAATTCATGGAAAAATTTGCTTTGAACTTTTGGTGATTTTCCTAAATCGCTTTATTCTGTTGCAAGGAATAGTATAAATTATTCATGTAGAAACATTGCTACATTATACATTCAATGTATGAAAAGGTCGAAAGTGGTGTGAGATGCAATAAAAACTTACCTGACGAATTTCAATGTGTAATTGATGTGCGACAATGAGAGTGGTAGGTTTAACTTTACCATGTTTATTAAAGGCTTTGATGAATTTTGTTTTTAAGGGCAATAATATGTGCTATAACTGTTTAAGATTTTATACACAGATGATCTAGTTATATCCTCATAATTAAAACAGGGTATGCATAAGGGCCTTAGTGTGCTTAGTGGATATTACGATAAGTGGGATCTTAACGTGCATGCTTGACAACGAAACAGTATGGTTTTCGATAAGAAAAGAAGAATAGTAGATTATACTTTATTATGATGAAATGATGTAGAGTTAGAGGTTGCTAATACATTTCATATTGTTTTGCTTAAAATTGATTTTGCAAACGGCTGCTTGTTACCGAATCATTTATTCTGAATATGGCAAGTCGAGAATTTTAACAATGACTTCAGTGTACCTTTGTGTACGCTTGATTGACTATCTAACACCATGAATGTTCTGAATATGGTGTTTAACAAGTCCTCAACAATATCTGCTTATTTCAGACGATTGCATAAGATACGATATGATTATTTACAAGTAAACACTAACTTGTAATATTATATGTTGTTGTATTATAAATTACAGTATTGAAGAAACATTTACGGAGCAGAACAAAACAAATGTAGTATTTCTAAAACAATGCAGCATATCAAAATAAGTTGCGTTCAAAATAAAGGTTTATGATGTAGTAGAGTTAAATCCAGTCCTTATTTTGATGATTGCTATATTTTTATATTGTCTTTGCAACTTCTTTAGCCATTAAATATAATATCAATGTCTTAAAAAATAATCTCTAATATAACTGATCATAAATTTCCCAACCTACTATGAATGTAATTTAAAATATATCAGCTGTTTAAAGTAAAACAATTTGATTGCATCATAAGAATTCAATGAATTATAGTAAGAGTTATGTTTGATTTTCATCGTTGGTGCTCAGTGGTCAAATCAGGCGCTGACTGTAGAGTTATTAAGTGCGAGTCTACCTATAAGGAAATGAAACTATTTTCAAGTTTCACGGCCTCAAATCGTCCATAGATATTTGGCTCTATCGGCTTTTCAAAGATGATATTTACAATTTGCTATACTTACAACGTTTAAAATGAAGACAATTCAATGATATTGAACTTTGTGTCCAGTTTGAGATAATATAGTGCTATATTTCCTATCAGTTTCCAATTGTGTCGTCCCATCAGCTGGAATGATATCCACTTAATATGTTAAATATGTTTACAAAATAGAGTGGGCATTTTGGGTTCAGCACAATGTTTGTACAGAAAACTGAGTTTTAAAAACTGAATTCCCCACCCAGCTACTTCCACCCACCTACCCAGGTAATATGATAGTGTAGTGATTTTTTTTCACCGCACCAGAGGTAATATTGCTACGGTCTAGGGTGTAAGGTACTGGCTGACTAAGACTTGGATATTAGATCAACTCGTCTTGTCCAAGAATTTTTGTTTTGTCACTATACATTCATTTCAAAGATCATGGGCTATGCAAATTTGTTTGCAATAGAAGACATCACATGTCAAAGTGCTAAATGACTTAAGTGAACAACATTATAGGGGATACCAGACAGATAGTTTACAGACAAAAGGCACTCTTTTGATAATGAAGACGCTTAAGAATATATTGTTTGAAGCATTCATACGGCAGCACTGCTTCCTAATGTTCTTGCTGTTTAAATAGCCCGCATGTGACAAGGTAACAGCCTTGAAACCTTTATATTGATAGGTTTGGTTTAGAGAGAATTATTGTCTAGACAAATAATCCTAACTGTCAAGCACTATATGGTTATGATTCATAATGTAGCAAGTAGCTTGAGTTTCAAATTAGAATCTCGGTTTAATTTATTTTAATAAAGTATGGGAATATCTTAATGTATTTCATATTCGTTAACAATTGCAAGTAAATGCCATAATATTCTACATGTCTTCATAGCATATGTCAAAGTGTGACGAATTCAGTTTAACGGATTAAACGTGAATATATCTGACAAATACAGGCCCTAATACCGTTTATAAATATGGGTCAATGTAACTTTGGTTACAGTTTCAAATTTTGCCCCAAAATCGGAGATGAATGCTACTTTATTATTTTTTCCAAATACGCTTGCCAATACCTTCTACTGACTAAGGTAAACCAAAATGATATCTGTACCCTGTAACAGTTTCTGTTCTGAAAAGAAATTGAGAAGGAAATGTGATTGCAAAGATTATAAAATGTGTAGGAAAAAATCCGGACTTTGCTACTTTAGTGACCAATTTATCATTGGTGGTCATATCATAATCGTTAATAAGTCTGTATGCAAGGTCTAAAGGTGAGAGTTCGTACATCGTTCAGCGCATATTTGTTTTTCTGAAAGGTCTTTATTCTAACTTTGTTCAGGAGTATTATATCCACCTGATACCTGAAGGAAGCAGCCAATAGATTTTTCATTATATAAGAAGAGCACATTCCAAGCAGTTTTTCACTAATTAGCCGCAGTCTGTCATGAATAATGTGTCGAATGTCAGTTCTGGCTGCCATGTCACTGGCTCTCTTGGCTGCTTGTGACGGATTCAGCTCGTCCGAGTGTGGCAAGTCAATGATTATTACCGTGCACGCTTTGTTGAAATTGCAATTAGATTTACTTTTGGACGTGAATATTTCTCATCTTGCTTCGAAATGTTAGATGATAAAGCTAAGCATTATTAATATACCTTGTTGTCTATAAACGTTATACCTTGTAGGCTTTACTACTTTGCCGATACAAATGCCCACTTTTAAACTTTAAATTTTGTTGCAGGAAAAGAAACAAAAAAAGTCTGAGTCAAATCTTGGCAATTATTGTACTGTGTTTTCTACCAGTAAACAAAGTGTTTTCCAGACAGCACTAGCAGTCATATTGACAATACAATTTGCTTCTGACTAGTGTTTCTCCCTACTAGCAGCAGGTTAATTGGATGTGGATTGAAGCAAGTCCAGTGTTCCTAGAGTTACGTGAATTAATCACCCTACTTTAGACGATTAAGGACGATACGATGTGATTATTTCCAAATATGTTTACATCTTGCTATATTCTAAATCAATTACTGACTACAATCTAAGTGAG
Organism: Megalonaias nervosa; assembly: GCA_016617855.1. Lineage (NCBI taxonomy): Eukaryota > Metazoa > Mollusca > Bivalvia > Unionida > Unionidae > Megalonaias > Megalonaias nervosa. The sequence goes on from JAECUM010006017.1 coordinate 44,919, forward strand.
AAGAAAATGAAAAGCAATTATAGGATCTCTAAAGCAAAGTAACATTTCAAATAAATTTCATTCAAAAGAACGTTCCTGTCTTTTTCATATTCCGATTACGCCTCTTCCACATTCCGACTCTAACTGATTACGTTCTATATTAATTTTTTGTGACGGTTTTACGTTGTGCAACTTCATGGGCTATTGTATACAAATAGTCTTATGTTCCTGTATAAGTTATCAGAGAATCATCTGAAATAATGTTTTATTATATGCTTGAGTGTGAAATACTGAGACTTATTGACGAAATAATTTTCATATTTTTTCATTCCTCAGTTTTCTCATGTGAAGAAAATATTCTTATAATTTCAGAGTGAAAATATAAGATTTCCGATCATGTCATGCGACGCTCTATTATGTTTGCGTACGCAAGCTGAACCTGCACAAACAAAAACGAGTTCTTTGTGAGCTAGAACAATTAAATAGAAGCTGGTTTACATTTCTAACAAGGACATTAACCTTTGATAAAGAAATTTGGCCCGACGACTTTCGCGTCTCTCTGAAGTTATTTCCCCTTACATCCTTTACAAATATGCTAAACTCGCTGCGATATATTTCTGAATAGTACGGAAATTGTTTTAGATAGTGTCAAGTAGTTTACATTTGTAATTTATTCCCTCAGGTTTGGTCAACACAATCCTACCGCTTTCTTAAGTCAGGTATATTTATATAATCAGCCATTGAAAGTGAGGTGAAGTTTAAAAAGGGTGGAGGTAGGGTTGTTATGCCCAAGAGTGAGTTTAATATTGTAAAGATAAATTCTTGAGCAAATTTGGTATATAATAAAGAGGAAATCTCCCTTTCATACGTTAATGATGGATGTATTTCCTCTTATGGTACCAGAAACGATATATTTTAACTCATGGCTTAGCCACTCGTTAAAATAACACGTTTTATGGTGCCACACGATAAAATATATCCAATACTAAAATGAAAATATCCTTTATATGTAAATGATAATAATATTTCTGTATTATAATTTATCTAGTATAATTTGCAAACCTTTATCTCATCTTAAGAGGTCAATATATTATGGTAAAAGATTTTGAAACGATGGATTTTGGAAGGTACTGCCCAATGGCCACATCAGCAAACTATCGGTAGAATTATTCAGCTGGTGTATAATTAAGAGGCAATCAAATCAAGGTTTCTCATATAAAAACATATGTTTGCTATTACAGACTCTTATTAATTGCTTTGACACATATTTATGCTAATATTTTTGTTAATGTTCTTGAAATTTTATTAAACATCGTGTGGCAACATTACAGTCTCGAAACTTTTATTGACATGTTTGTTTTGGTGTGAATGGTTTTCTAGGTTCATAATCCCAATTTTTCCACAATTATAGTTATGATTCATAATATATCAGCAAGTTTTAATTACAAAATGTAATCTCGTTATAATTAACTTTAATAAAGTACGGTAAATTCTGAATATATTTTCTCATAACATTTCTTGCATATGAACTTGCAAGCACAAGTTTAAAAATTCTATAATCTTCATGTTGACAGTCGAAACTTCTTAAATTAAGTTTCACTATTCTTACATTTACTAATATATGATATAACATGTTCCATAAACATAAAATATTTTAAACATCTACTACTTTCCAAATTTATAGGAATTACTAGATGCATGTTGCTTTATTAGAATTGTTAAATGCATTCGTCAGTACCTTTTGCTGACTCAGATAAACCAAATGATACCTAGTCTAAGCGATAGTCTCCGTTCTGAAATGACATTGTGATGGAAATGTGTTTGTGAAAGGTTGTGACGAAGAAGACCTGCATTAACCCAGGCATTTGCTCATTTGTGATCAATTTAACACTGGTGGTCATAAAGGAATCGGAAACACATATGCATATAAGGCCAAATGGTCGCAAACCTTTCTGAGTTTTATTATATTTTTGTCTTTCTGAAATCTGCTTTTGGTGATATTCATGAAGTATTATCATATACGTTGGACAGTTGTATACGTAAAGTAGCAATAAATTTGCTAGCAAAGTGTAATTAAATGCAGTATCATTATGTAAGGACGTAGGTTTGTTTCTATGTTCTGTTGATTGTACTGAGCTGTGAATGTTTTTTTTTTTGCGTGTGTGTGAATGTAATAATCGTTAACCTTAAGAAACGTCCATTGTTGTATGTAGATTTGACAATCTATTACTATACCTTTACTTAGTACGCTTCATTTTTAAAACAATCTACGCCATTTAGTTCAATAGCCTGTCACGTGATAGTGCAAAATTAACTTTGTGGGGCAAACTTGATATTCCTGTGACAATTGGAAAGTGCCTAAGATGGTTTAAATATTTTAGACATGTCATGAAAACAAGCTGGGTGCCCGTTTTGCCTACGTTATTTTGTTTATTCTCCACCTTCAAAATAATCCACATCCATCAGCTTTATAAAATGCTACATAATGCGGTATGAAACATGTATGGACGGCCATTGTTTTTTCTGTGGCATAGAAGCTGACACGTGTCGAACAAAACAAGCGTAGTGTATTTACAGTAAGGTAAAATATCAACCATGTTGCATATATAAAATAATATTATGTTGGTGTTTTTCCATTCTTTAAAGATATGGTGATTACTTTCTTACATAATGATGACGGGATTGTCTGTTTAAAATGTTCTGGCAACCTAGCAAACATACGTATAAAGCTTTAAAGGAATATCCTGCAGCAATATTGAAATTTAACAAGTGATCGCTTACTGTTATGTTCGTCGTATATTAATAGATTACTAGTTTTGATTTGGAAATTAAGTAATTTTCCATTATTTATCAGTATTAGCATCCCTCAGTTAAAATTATGTAATGGAATATTTATACAAAATATAATGATCATTTTGGATAGAATGTACTGTTTATAAGGAAACTTGGCTTTTAAAGACTGAATTCGCCTCACCCACGATCGACAATCTGCCCTAGGAAATGTGCATCTCACTGTAGCAGTAGTAGTACTACCGTGTTCGGGTAGCAACTAGAAAAGTATTAAATATTTCTGTTAAGCGTAAAGATACTAATACTATATTCGTTTGATTTAGATCTATGGTTATTGTGAAATATTGCTTGAAGAAAAACGTTGCATACATACATACATTCCTTATTTAGTAAAGTTATCATGCAATTTCCTACATCGCCTTTTATAATTTACAATCTGTTGAACATCTATATCACAAAAGTGCAGAATATCACTGTTTAATACGTAATATTATTACACATTCGATATGCATTCTGGCTTTTAAAACCCCGTCGCCAAGAAAAGTCTGTTCTATACCAAGTTGTGTTTCTTAGATCTTTTTTGGGGTTAGAACGTGAACGTTGCTATTTAAAATGTCAATTATAACATGGATTACATCACCATTGTAATTATTATAACAGATATTTCAATACTTTTTTCTACTTACAAGTATTGAGTCACATAGATACAAATAACATCTTCTAATGTTTCAGCCTTAAAGTGTATAATATATTAAGACTAAACATTTACTCAGCTACTAAAAAAAGCTTCCATTTGTGAAAATTACAATAAACTCTATCATTGAACTTCTCGGCCGCTACGCTGACTATTTCATATTCGCCTTAGCCATGTCCTTTAAACTGTTATTTTAATGACGTGATTTTAATCCACGTATGTCTTGAGAGCTTGCGACTAGTTTTGTTTTATCATGTCATACATTTAATGAAAGAAGAAAGTTTCCAAAGATAGAACGTGAATTGGGTAAGGGTCTAAATTAATGTGTAAACTCATTAATCGTCCATGATTTAATAATACTTTATGCGTATCACAAAGGGTAGTTTTTCTTTTATCGCGAAATGTTTTTGAGTATCTCATCTCTTCGTCTTTTAAAGAAGAATAAGTCAGAATGTGACGAAATTTTGTACACTACATATGTGGCATAATTTTAAAACAATTATTACAATAATTATACTCAATAAATCACAACCTTTGGCGTCCTTCTTTTGCTACAACTTAGATTTTGTCATGTGCCTATTGAATTGAAACATTATGGGTCTAGTTTTGTTTCATTCATATCTTCCAAAACCTTGAGCAATTCTTATATGTGGAACATCTATGCTGATTTGGAAACCTCTTGTTGTAAACAGTGTTTCTTCTCTGTGCTCTCCTGGGAGCTTTGATCCTTCTTTTGAACAGAGTGATGTATATCTTAATATTGTTAATATGTCGGTATTTCTCTACCGCATCAAGTTCTGGTTTCAATGCGGCATTAAATGTGTTCAGACTCTTCTTTCCTTCCTTTGTTTTGTATTGTCGTTCTCCATTCTCTGCTTACTATTTGGTAAGGTTTCATTGTCCACTCTGTCCTCATAAAGTTAGCCTCTTCATGTCGTACTCCTCACAAGACTACAATCTCCAGCAGTACGTTGTGGTTTTTCTTTTCCTTCATATTTTCGAATGCTTTTATCATCCAAGTATGTGACTTTAAATTCCCATCTTTTCAATTTGTTTTTGCCATTTTATTCTATTACGACTTATAGTGCATCGAGTTTCTTTATATCTATATGGTTATGTTTTCTTGTCCTGCTGCGATAAGTTTACTGATTTATGTTTGGGCTGGAGATAAAATACGTGTGTTAAAACTAGGATGAGGCGGAATCTTCTTATTTCTCCTTGCTGCCATTGAAACAGAACTGTCTTTCTTTGACCGCATTTTGTTCTTTGATATTTGAATTCTGAAAACTTTATCAACCAGAGCGTTTAATGCATGTAATCTCCACTAAAAACAATGTGAACGTACTTGTTGTTGTGACAGTTCAATTATTCATAAACATACATGTTGGCTTGATAATACACGAGTCTCGGACATGTTCTTAAATCAATATTTACTTTGATACTTTGTTAACATTTAAGATCTTGGCGATGGGATGCAAAATTAGCATTGGGATATTTTTTTGTGCTGGGGTTTGTCTTCACGTACGCGAGACCGTATTCAACGCATTGTGGACGATTCACATATTGATCGTATTTATCTAGAAAGCTCAAAGAATATTCAGTTCATATCACTGCAATGTCTACAGAATTAAAGATAAATATAATGTACATGGCAAAATTCATTCCTGGTCATTTTATGATGGTCGAAATTAATGATTTTTTTTGTTCTATTTCTATTGACATGCTGACATTTGACCTCCAGCCAAAGTTATCAGTATGTGGTCAATGCAACATTTCTTAAATGAGAAATGTAAATTTATTATTAAAACGTCATTTTTCATGCAGTGTTTTACAGTTATTTAAGAAAATGTAGGAAAGCCATAGTCCTTATCTTGATGTGGTAGCTAATTTATCGTATCTGAACTGCATGAATAATGTACAGTGTTTACCTTCTTAGACGTACTGTTGCATGTGTCACATTTCCGTCAGAAATGCTGCGCAACTTTTCCAGAAAAAAACCGTAGTCTTTTCGACCGAAAGTACCCATTCTGCAAATTTCTGGATGCTATGCTATTTTTTGAGCAGCATCTTTGTCAGCCAAAGGCCAATTTGCTATTTGCTATTACTAGTATTACAACTAATAATAATGTAACAAGACTAGTGATTTGATATTTGTATTTTACATCTCCGTTTACAGAATTGATAAATCCGTGTGATTATTTGTTTGATTATGGCAATATGCATAAGGAAGAAACAGCAATTTGGCAGTTAGTAGGAACCACAGTCATGCTGAACCTTTCTCTTGGTTCTTCATGGTATAGGGGCACAGTTTCGAAAATTGTTACTTTTTGTGTATTACGTGCTTGGGATCTATGGTTTTGTGCAACATGGCAACACAGATCTAGGTCATGGAATTGCATACCAAAATATCTTACAAATGGGATGTAACAAAAAGCTATATTTTAATATGAAATTAGAAACCCTTGAATATTTGGTAATGAGGAAAAAGGAACATTATGAAGGATTTACTCAGTTTTCAACCCTTAGCCGATAGCGTCTTTCTATCTCAAGATGCATGGATCGCTAAGAGAAACAACGAAAGCAGGTGAACCTAACTCCGTTTATTCGTTCAGTCCTGATGTTAACCAATCAACTGGCTGCCTTCATCCATGGCTTATACTACTACTACTACTATTACTACGACTACTACTACTATTACTACTACTACTACTACTACTACTAATAATAATAATAATAATAATAATAATAACGGTTGATTTTCATCAAGACTCTCTTCAGCTGGATTATTTATATTGAGTTACGATAATATAATATTGGTAAGATGGTGAAGCTATTGTGAATCATAGATGCCCTGTTTATTTTATTTTAATGTTTACGCTTAATTTAATAGCATCTGACTTCAAAACTTAATTCAAGTCACATTTCATGAAAGAACTGTACTCCCGTACTCCCTATAACGACTAGAAATAAAATAGAAAATGGTGGCAGAGAGGATGTTGGACATAAATATTTGCAACAAGAAACTGTCTAATATAACGAGAGCAAGGAATTTTTTGCTGATTTATTTTGCCACTGTTCTGGATTAAATTGATGTTCAAATAATCGGCAGATAACTGTTCTACGCAAGTATATACATTATAGTGGGTAATACCATATCCTGAGCTTTGCCTTTGTGCGTATACTTGTGTTGTAATGTGTAGGTTCTTTACCCAATGCGTGGAATTTAGACAATATACGTTATTTAAAATATAATGATAACAAGTACTTAAAAATGCAAAGATCTTCTATATTTAAATATTGACACACAGACGAACAGATAGAAATTAGATGAAAGGACATGAAGTTAAAAGTGGTCAAATTAAATTCAATTTAGTAATTGTCTATTTTGAAGGAAAGCTAATGGCGTGCTCTTACAGCAAAATGTTTAGCCATTGGCCTGTATCTTGAGATTCACTGTATGTATGACTGACATGAATGTGCGTTTGAGGAAAATTCTATTTATTAAAATAGCCACGAATACTGACGGTCACAGCTTTAGCACTCTACGCTATAAGCTCATAAATACATATTTCCAGCCTACGCAAAACATATTCCTGCCAGTTAATTGTGTTTTATGTGAGAAAATCACTCTCTTAGGCACACATTGATGACCAATATGATGTACTTTATGTAATGCTAATTATAATTTGCTCTTCTTTCTTTTCTGTAGCAGTGTTTTAATTTCAAATTTACTTTTGAAAATGATTTGATTCATATTATGATCTCTCCTGGAAGTTGTTGTAAATACAGAATATCAAACTCTTTCTCTGTGCTAAATTACAAAAATGAATAACATTTCAGGCTGATTATCAAAAGTTACAATGTCATATATTTTGATCTGTGAGACACTTAGCACTTTGAGACATTCTTAGGAAAGGTGTGGCCTTGAACGTTCTTCAGATTATATTGTCTATGCTATGACAACATTACAATTTCAATACGTTTTGTTGATTTATTAGATTCAGACAAAATATTTTCTAAAAGTACACTTTCGACAGTAGTATGCCAAAAGTAGCAATCTCTTTATAAGTAAGGTTTAACTAAGTGCCGAGTATTATTTCACTCACATTCCGGTATGCAGGTATGAAAATCCATTACCACATCTTTATTTATTGCACTTTACTGTTAACCAATCCACATGCATCAGTTTAATAGTTTGTATTCTACCAGAAGCAAAATATAATAGTGGGAATACTTGCCTATGCATGAGACAATTGGAACCTACCTAACCTAAGTTTAGAATTTGCGGCACATTATGAAAATAAGCTTGGTGGTATTTCTGTCAACCATGTTTTGTGGTCACTTCTCTTCGATCCATATCGGTCGTTTGAATAATCCTCCATTTACCAGTATTGCAGAATATCGGTGCAACTAGCTGCCTATCGATTAACATTTTGAGGGCGCAATTGTTCTTGACCATAGCGTAGAAACGTTTTGGAAACTGAGCTAAAACAAACGTAATATCTAATAAACAAAATAACTTCAAATAAGTCCCATTCAGAAGAAACCTTTCTGTGTGTAATCATATTTTAACACATATTGATTATTTCTCGTGTTGTGGTGACAGTGTTGTTTTAAAAACATTTGGTCGCATTTTCAGTATCTACGGAATGAAAATATTACATTATCTAGATTTTGTCTATGAGAAGTAGTCATTTATGTACGTGATCATGATATGATTTTAAAGGCATCAACTAGTGTAGGTTCAACAATTAAATCTCACCATCATAATTCTATACGTTATGTGATAATAAGTGTGGTGTTTCATTTTGAGAGTTGCTGTTCAGTGGCACTGTACTGATGGCAGAGTTCTTCAGATCGAGTCCAATTCTAAGGTACTTACACCGGCATCTAACTTTACTGCCTCAAGCCCTTCCAATATTCTATTTAAATAGGTTGGTATAATTTCAAATTCCATTTGAAAGGTGCAATGCTCACAACTTTGTAAATGGAAATATTAACATTCTGTTCAGCTTTAACAATTGAAAGATTAGACGGTGCTTTTTGTACATATTTATACCCTCATTTTGAATATTATCACCCTAATTTATATGATGCCATTATAATATATTGAGTAAAGATTATGATCCTTATGGGTTCAGTCTAACGCCACTCGATAACCCACGCTTTGAGACTGAAAACTCTACCCCAGGAATTTGTCAGTGAAACGATGACTCTCGCTGCAGCAGCAATGGCATTGCTTACACGGCGCTTGGGTGATAGCGATTATAATCTTGTGGACTAGAACACAACTAATCTTGACCAAAACAGTGACTATTTTGTCCACATCATTTCATTTCAAAGGCTATGGGAAATAATATATAATTTGTAAACTAAAGACAAGAACTTAGAACTATATTTTTGCATTTAAGAATATTTAAGGGCTGTATTAAAACTGTTGTTAACAATATAAACATTCAGGTCTTTTTCCTATTATAGACATTAACTGATTACTTGGTCACACTATTATAATATTAATGGTGTTAAATAATACTTCCTATTTTTACCACCGTAAGGGAGAATTACCGTCTTTGCAATTCATTTTGATAGGCTTTTTCTAGAGAAAATAATCTTCTTTTTCAGTGGTCTTACCTTGACCAGAATAGCATACAGTTTATTTAGCATTAAATCGCAAAAGCAGCGTATGTGAAGATGCAAACATATATTAGTATAGAGGATAAGTAACAAACATTATGTTGAGTATTTAGTACAGTATTGAGTTTATATAGTGAAAATAAATGCAATGCATTTAAATGTACATGCAATGGACTGACCAAATTAAAATTAATTATAATATTATTAAATGCAGTTACTTATACGTATATACTTGTCACTTTCAGAATTATAACTAGCACGTAAAACGTTTACGATAACTGATCTAGCCCCATTACTGGTTAATTTATGCCATAACATATTACTGTTGCATTTATCGAACGTTTCTCATTATTGACGAATGCAAACTATGTTTTGTTTTGCCAGAAATCAACACGCTGGAAATAATTGGTTTCGTAATCTACGTGCAATCTACACAAGAGTTTTTCTTCAGAAAACAATATTGGTTTTCACTTATTGTTCAATACTTGCAATCCAATGTACATCATTTAAAGGGATTAAGTACGGACGGTGTTAGGTGCAAGCCTACTGATGCTAACAATTGACCCATACGTTATTCTCTCAAAGCATTTGTCACTTTTCAACGTGTTTTCCAGGGAATGTTGCAAATCCCATTTTACATGTAGATTCGGCGGCAATCAGTCCGACCACCGTTAAAATCCCAGAAACTCTCAACCTAATCTTCCGGGTCACAGTACTCAGGCCAATCACGAGGAACCTTAGCGTTGACATTACCAAGAAGAAACGCCTGTGGCTCATTGACCTTGATATACCTTGTGTATCCGAGCTGGGAGCTGGTAAGTGTGATATGGAAAGCTTGTTTGTACGCAATAGTTATAGAAGAAAACAGAGAATTGAAAATGAAGAAATATCTTCATCTGAACCAGACATAATATAATGTTGTCCTAGGGACGATGTACATCAGTGTGT
>JAECUM010006020.1:0-96280 GCA_016617855.1 Megalonaias nervosa
TATATGCATGTGTAATATCTATTGATATGTATGTGATGTACATGTAATATTGAAAAATAAGTTGGGATTGTGAAGCATGGGGGGGGGGGCAGGGTGCTACCTGTAGACTGGTATATAGGCAGTCTAACCTGATTTGGTGCTTTTGTTTTTTAAAACCTGGCATTATATCAGTAGATATCTTTTAAGTAATGTTCAGGTACATAATTTGGCCTTTATGTTTGATTCTCAGTGTATAATTAGGTCAATAATTTTTGGAATCATGGGTTTAAATATCTGACTACAGTTTAATGGGGGGGGGGCAGATTAGAGATTTTGCATATCTACTTTGATATGGATATGTTTACATAACATGTAACACTATATAGTCCAAGTAAGTTAGGTATCATAATCTGTAATTTTTTTTACTAGTACATTCTAACTATAATTAATTTATGAAACTCTAAGAAAAATTTCAATTCCTCTGAATACCAATGCTTGAAAAATAAAGAAATTATTAAACATATTTCAAAATTTCATTTGAAATGAGAAGTCATAAAAGATCCTCTATAAATGTCCATATTCTGTTTTGAAATGAAGAATGGGTATACAAGCACATGTGCAAGCATCCTTGAAGAGATTCTGCATGTGATTCTACACAGAACAATTTACTACATGCTTGTTACTTATTCTCGACTTTGTGCAGTACATTTTTATTGCCATAATTAACACATAATAGCTCCGTAAATACTGCAAAGACCTGAGAACAAATAACAATCATGTGGTACTGGGTTCTGAGTGGAAGTGGTGCAGATCATCCAACCATTAGTGATGTGACAAACATATTTCAATGTTATAGGCTCAAGAAAGCTGAAGGCAAAATTAAATGGCAAATTAATTTATTTTTGTGGTATTATGAACAATGAAATTTTGAATGGTACTTCTGTTTATGAACTGCAGGCATCCAAAGAAGACCACTGTTTGCAAAGTTCTCAAAATTCATTGTTCTAGCAACCATGAAATCCTTGATAATTGATACCCCGTGAACAGATACCTTTGAACACTGATACCTGTGAACAATGACACCCATAGAACATTGATACTACCTGAAATTTGATACCCTAGAACACTGATACCCTTAGAACACTGATATCCCTAGAACACTGATACCAACCACTAGAACATTGATACCACCTGAAAATTGATAGCCCTAGAACAATGATACCCTCAGAACACTGATACCCTTGAACAGTGATACCCATATAAATTGATACCCTGTGAACACTGATACCCTAGAATACTCCTACCCCTAGAACACTGATACCACCTGAAAACTGATACCCCTTGAACACTGATACCACTAGAACATTTATACCCCTAGAACAATGATACTCCTTGAACAGTAATACCCTTGAAAACTGATACCCTTAAACACTGATACCCCTTGAGCCCTGATATACCCCTTGAACACTGCTACCTCATAAAATTGATACCTCTTCAACACAAATACCCTAGAACACCAATAACCTTGAACATTTATACCCCTGAAAACAAATACCCATAAAATACTGATATCCCTTGAAAACAGATATCACCTGAAAACTGGAACCCCATGAACATTTATACCCCTTGAAAACAGATACCCCTAGCATACTGATATCCCTTGAAAACTGATACAACTTGAAAACTGATACCCCATCAAAATTGATACCCAACAATTAGAATTCAAGGTATACAGAATTTAAACAAAAAATTATATGGGAAACTAGAAACTGCCTGTCTAAAGAAAAAATAAAAAGATGTAACAGGGAAACCACAAACTGAAATTTTGAAGAGTTAAATAAATGTCTACAAGGCTAAACAAAAACATACAGATCCTGATAATGCAATAGAAAGTTAATTTTTAAGGTTTGCAAAGTTTAGGTTTATAGTTAGCCATCGTTAGAAAAATATACACATTTGCTGCCAAACTACCTTATATCAGTTCTGAGTTGTTCGAGTTCTTTCTTGCTAACCAGATCTGTCTTGTTGATAACAATGATGTCTGACAGGGCAATCTGCCTGAAATATAAATGGACAACAGTGTTATCAGACTGGGCAATCTGCCTGAAATATAAATGAATAACAGCTAAAACCTGAATTCTCACTGGTTTATTCACTCAAAAAAGCTTGTCATCACTTTCATCTGATATGTATATGAGACAGAAAGAGACAGAGACCACAAGATGATTTAAGGGAAACAACTCTGAATGAAATGCACAAATTGAGCTGATTTGTCCACCATTATACCCACTTCAAAATGGTTTCTGAAGTTTCACCTCATTTCCAAGTTCAAGCTGGAATAATGAGGTTAAAAAAAATATCTGTTCCCTTTATGATGTTCTCTTTTGACACATGAAAACTCTTAGCTCAGATGGTTGGATTCAATGAAAGGCTACTCATTTTAAAGGGATTTATCTGGGTTGGAAAGCAAGCCAAATTGTTGACTATATATTGATGTGCTCATACAAAAAGTACTTATGTTTGCAGGATCTATCTTAGAAATGAAACTTTAGGGGTAAAATTTTGCCCATCCATTTGGAAAAACGGAAGGATTTAATGAATACAAAAAGGTTAGGTTTGCAAATATGATGCATAATTTTAAACAGTTAAATTTTTGGCAAGCTTATTCAGAAATGGAACATGAATCCAGCAATTGCTCATCCTAAAAATAGACTGTAAATGTAATGGACATAAAGAAAATTACATCTGGTTATTTTTTTTTAAAATGAAACATGATGTTCAACCAGGGAGTGTTCTGTTAAACAGAATAATCCTCAATCTCATTCTTAGTATTTCATGTAGGACAAGTTCATACGAATACTGTTGCCTTGGAAACTCTTGTTGTTGTTGTGGACTTTACGTCATTTTTCAGCACATGATAGGCTATACATGATGGACACTACATCTGGTGGAGAAAAAACTTGGGAAAACCCAGGTAAGAAATGACCTATGGGAAGCTACTGGAAAGCTTTCTCAATACCTACGTTGGTTGAGCACAAACCTCGATCCCACACAGACAGAGTTGAGATCGGAGTGATCTGTAAAGGTTAGACCACTATGACACATGGGGTCCCGGAAATCTCTTCCATATTTTCTTTTCATAATGGGTCATTTTTGAGAGTCATATTTTTCTTGCTCCTAAGTGATAATATTTTGAATGTACAGTGAAATGTCTAGAGACTGACATCCCTCAAAACCAAATTAAAATTAACGTTAATTTTTGAAGTGTTTGTGAATTACTGAGATTCTCTATTTTTATTTAAGAATGAGCTGTAAGCAGGTGTCCTGTCACATGCAAGTAAGTGTGCATGTTTTGACATGTTTGGTTTGGTGTTTTGACATGTTTGGTTTGGTATTCTGACATGTTTGATTTGGATTTTTGGTTTGTTAGGTTTGGTGTTTAACAACACAGCAACCCAAGTAGGTTATTTATTTCTGACAAAACATCAGTTGCCTGTCAATATAAAACATTTATTTTTGTCATAATTAGGATCTCATTATATTTCTATGTTTCTGTGTTAGTTTGTTTATTTCATTTTGCATGATATCAAACTGTTTAAGGACCATTGGATGGTCATATGCTCTGATTAAGTTTTGATTTTATGGGATTCATTTTAGTGTAAAACTGACACTTGGGACCAAAATTTATATTCGTTTATCAGAGTAAAAGGGTTTTCCTTTACCGAGTCAAAGTTTATTGAGAATGAAGATGGACAAATTTAAAACCAGAAACAAATCAGTCTTAAAGGGACTTTATGAGATTTAGGTTCTGAAAAAATTCTGCATACTTCTTAAAAACGAAGATAATTTCAAGTTTTTTCTGCATATGTTTTCATGGCAGGCAATATTTATTTTTTCGTGAAATTGAGCCTAATTATAAACTCACATAGATGCTGAGACAAAATTATGAATTTTTTTATACCCATTTTGCTAAATTGCTTCAAAACTTGTACAGACTTTTAATCAGGAAAGTCTTTTATTCAAACATAATTTAGAGCTACCATGAAAACCTATGTTTTGATGAAATAACAAGTGAAATATTTTGATATTAAAACTACACTTATGCAAAATGTTGTCGAAAAACCTTATTGTCTGGAATCAATTAAGCTGTTATCATTAGAGTTGCATACATGAATAATATGAATCCCATAAAACCCATGTGTTACTGCAACCCTCATTCTACATGTTATCAATACAGGTGAATGACATGTTACAGCAACCCTCAGGCACATGTTATAAATACCGATGAATGACATGTTACAGCAACCCTCATACTACATCTATAAATAGTTGCCCATGACATGTTACTGCAAAACCTCATTATACAGATTATAAGCACTGGTTTATAACATGTTACAGCAACCCTCTTGTTACAGATTTTAAATACTGGTGTATGACATGTTACAGTTTGTTCTAAGGTTATAAATACTGGTGAATGACATGTTACAGCAACCCTCAGGCTACATGTTATGAATACTGGTGTATGACATGTTACAGAAACCATCAGGCTACATGTTATAAATACTGGTGTATGACACGTTACAGCTTGTTCTAAGGTTATAAATACTGGTGAATGACATGTTACAGCAACCCTCAGGCTACATGTTATAAATATTGGAGAATGACATGTTACAGAAACCCTTGTCTTACAGATTATAAACCTTAATGCTACAGGTTATACGTACAGGTGCATGACATGTTACAGCAACCTTAATGCTAAAGGTTATAAATACAAGTACATGACATGTTACAGGTTATAAATACAGGTGCATGACATGTAACAGCAACCTTAATGCTACAGTTATAAAAATGAGTGCATTACATGTTACAGAAACCTTAATGTTACAGGTTATAAATACAAATGCATTACATGTTTCAGCAACCTTAATGCTACAGGTTATAAATACAAGTGCATGACATCTTACAGAAACCTTAATGCTACAGGTTATAAATACAAGTGCATGACATGTTACAGAAACCTTACTGCTACAGGTTATAAATACAAGTGCATGACATGTTACAGCAACCTTAATGCTACAGGTTATAAATACAAGTGTATGACATTTTACAGCAACCATAATGCTACAGGTTATGAATACAGGTGCATGACATGTCACAGCAACCCCCATGCTACAGACTATAAATACAAGTGCATGACACATTACAGCAACCCTCATTCTACTGGATATGAATACAGGAACATGACATATTAATCTATATTTTTACCACATACATTAAACATAACATGGTATTAAAGTGTTGGTATAAAGCAATTTGATATACCAATACTCTTGGTATTTCAAATTGTGATCTGCCCATTGCGCATTAATATGCATATTGTTACGTATATTTAATTTAATTATTTGTTTGTTAGTTTTAAATTTTTTAATTCCATTACATGTTATTGTAAGGTAACTTTGTTTACTGGATTTGACATTGTCCAGAAATTCAGTTCAGTTCTGTTTCACCTGACTTATTTTTTTTAATTATTTCATTGATAAATAACTAATAATAGAAACACTGTATCTAGTTTCTGACCTTGTCTCCAAAATCTCTGACAGTTTTGGTACACAACTTTTTTAAAAATTTTTATTCTTATCATTCTCAGAGTAAGATTCATTAAGTTAAATCAAGATCATATCTGGAGTATGTGATGAGTAACATACAAACTTCTATTTTTCTTGTTTAGAAGAACGATCTTTTGACCCTCATCCGGGAGTCTGTTTTGCATCTTAAATTAGTGTATAACTGTTGTCTTGATAGAGGTTTGTTCAGTCGGGCTCCAAACAATTGACACATTGTTATTATGTTGTGACCAGTTTGAGTTGAAATTTTATTTTATTGAATTCAAGTGATTCTTATCCCTGGAAATACATAAGTGCTTCTACAAAATTCTTGGATAAAGACATTTATTGAAATTTATATGGAATTCAAAACTGGAATAATATTTTCTGTGATTCAACAAGATACTGTTGACACGTCTACACCATGAAGGTTACAACAGACATCATCACCTTCCATTTTGGATTTCATCGGGACTCGAACTCAGTTTCACTCAGGACTTTTTATTACTAGGACTTCTATTTTTAATTCTTGGATTATTTTTGGGATTTAATTCGTAAAACCATAAGTTCTTTTTTCTTAATTTTTCACTTTGTATTATAGGGAAATAAATTATTTGTTAACTTTTACAAAGCTTGTTTTCTTCACTATTTTCTGTTACTTTTTTAAGAGCACAGACTTGTAACAATATATAGATATTGTTTCAACATTAAGTTATATTTCAACAGTTGGTTATTGCTTCTATGTTCTCTAAATCAGTGACATGTTTCCACTGATTAATTATTAGTTTTAATAAAATAACAATAAAAATATTAATAATCCCTGTCTTCTAAATGAATTAAACACAGTGTACAATTTCATCAAAATCCTCTCTGCTCCCCTTCCATTCTCATGCATAAGGAATAGAATAAGAGGAAGTATGTGGAATTAGCAGAAAAAAAAGAAACTTGTATAAATTTTTCATTAAAAGTAAACTTGGCAAGCATCATTTCCTTTTAATGAAAAATTAGTTCTTCTTGTGGTATATTAATGATACAATATATATATATATATATATATATATATATATATATATATATATATATATAAAACAGATACTGGAATTTATTATTGCTTTCTGAATTTTACATCATATTTTGTGCATGAAATATCAAATTTCCATGTGTAAATCAAACTGACTAAGAATAATTTTTAAAGAAAAAATGTTGTACACAGATATTTACATGTATGTGAAATTTAACATGTAGCCCATCACAAAATGCCAGTCATTTTATACAACCACCTTGCCCAACACTAAAATATGAAGTATATTGAGGACTAATGTATTATCAAGGGTCAATATTCCAAGAAGTATATTGAGGACTAATGTATTATCAAGGGTCAATATTCCATGAAGTATATTGAGGACTAATGTATTATCAAGGGTCAATATTCCAAGAAGTATATTGAGGAATAATGTATTATCAAGGGTCAATATTCCATGAAGTATATTGAGGACTAATGTATTATCAAGGGTCAATATTCCATGAAGTATATTGAGGACTGATGTATTATCAAGGGTCAATATTCCATGAAGTATATTGAGGACTAATGTATTATCAAGGGTCAATATTCCAAGAAGTATATTGAGGACTAATGTATTATCAAGGGTCAATATTCCATGAAGTATACTGAGGACTAATGTATTATCAAGGGTCAATATTCCATGAAGTATACTGAGGACTAATGTATTATCAAGGGTCAATATTCCACTGTAAACTTCTGTGTTAACTTCAAAATATTATACCATTAAATTACCATGGAGTTGTTTGTTTCAAATATCTGAAAACCTCTCATTTCCAACAAGTTCAAAAATGTTCAATAAAATTAAACAAATTGATGTAATCACCTAAAATCTAATCACATCATTCAGGCATGCCTATTAAGATGCTAACTAAATTTCCTTTGTCTGTTGAATGGTTTTTAAGATATCTCACAAGCATTTCTAGTTGGTCTCATACTTGTGAACCCCTAAAGAGGGGGATCTAAGGTGACAATCTGTATAGTCTGTGCATAATAAACATAATCAGCATATTACATCGTAATTATAATGAACTGTATGAAAATGCACATTTATTTTCTTCACCAACCTGATCTGCAGCTGGTCTAATTTCTTATCAAAGACTGGCAAAGACTAATTGGATTAGTGCAAGAATTAAAACACAAATCATACTTACAAAGTTTATGTACAACTCGCACCTTATCTAGTCGAAATGTCTAACTCTCCAATGTGATTAGTCATGGAGTCAACTCCACAAATCCTCAATCTTGCAACAAGCATGGTGATGTCCTAAACTTGAGAATTGTATTTCATCACTTACCCATTCCTTAAATTTCTGAAGCACTCCTGATTTGTTTTTTTCTGATCCAACACATTCAAAAGTTAAAAAGATCCGTCTCCTCAGTTGTTTAACATTGAAGAGTCACACACATAAATACCACTTCAAATGGCATCCTGTACTATCCTTTTTACAGGATAGACTGGTTTTCTGACCAATTCACTTTATTAATATAACAAATGTGAGAGACAGGTTTTCAAAAAAAACGAATCCAGTCTGTTTTCTATAAAATTCATCATTTACAACAACTATAACAGATCACTAGGAAAGTACATGTATGATAATGTTATCCTTCAAATATGCAAGCACTTTGCAGGCACTATGCAAGCACTTTGCAAGGCACTATGCTGTGGTCTTCTTTTCCAGAATATTTTCTCACACACAATGCTTAAGGATAACATGAGTTTTAAAGAGAACAGACAAAGATTTGTTTGCATTACTAGTATTTCATTTTATTTTGATCATTTGCATCTAAAAGTGAAATCTACACAGGTGAACATAACATGCAATTCGATACATAAAATCATAATGACCACACCAAAATCTTAACAGTTGGCAGGTACATGGATCTACAGATAGAAAGACCCAAATCAAGATCCATCCCCACTTCACACGAACTGCAAGAAGTGGAAGCAAAAAAGTGTGGGTAAAAAGTTTTTTTTTTAAAAACAAAATTTGTTTTCAAAAATGTTTAGATTTCAGGCCATGACTTACCTTGTAGCTTCATTAACTGAACTGTCTTTCTTCTTTTCTTGCAATTGCTATATTTCAAATAAAAAGATTTCTTGTGTATGTCTGTGTGGTTCAGTGAAATAAATAACAGAAGCAACACCTAAAAAAAAATTATAATCTGAGTTTGTTGACTTTATATTTTTGGATACAATTAACCTGCATTCTTGATATTAAAGTAGATGTTAAAATTCACCATGTGGCTTCAACTGCTAAAAACAATATTGTCTATAGACCTGAAGACTAAAATTCAGTGCAATAATTAATATATGACCAAGTATAAATAACTTGATTAACTCATTACTACTCTGTGGCTCAAGTTTTTGATATCTAAATAAAATCCAGGCCATTGGTAAAATTATTAGCTTGACTGGGCAAAAACTGAAATTCTGATCCAAACATTAGATGATAGACATAGCATGATAACAGTAGCCACGTTTAATAACATCAGCATACTCTGTCAGCCAATTTATGCACATTTTGTAAGTTATATACTCAATTACATGAATAATATGTAAAATAAATTAACTATAATTTTAAACTCATTCTAAAATACAAATTTTGTAAATATTTTACTTAAAAGACATTCTCTGAGTGACAAACCTAAGTAAAACAAAACTAATAATGGTTTTTATGGACTGATGGTGCACACACACACACACACACACACACACACACACACACACACACACACACACACACACACACACACACACACACACACACACACGATTTTTTAATTTACTCCAATACCAAGATGTGCTGTGTCATCCTACATGGATAATAAATGATCATTTATGAAAATTTTAGGTTTTTTTTTTTCCTTGTACCTCATATGTACAATATTCTAGACCCTACAATTGGTAATTTTACCACATAAATCAAAATGGAACACAGATGGAATGCAGAATGATGTAAAATGAAATACAGAATGGAGGAAAACAAAATAAGGAATGCATTTTGAAGGAAAAAAAACAGTGCAAAAGTAAAACACAGAATAATGAATATCAATTATTTTCAAGATGCTACTAAATTATGAAAACCCTTTGACATGTTAATCCAGGATCCAATTCTCTATACTGATAATTTGTCATCCCTTACAAACCATGATATTATTCTTCTCAAGGTACTCAAACAAATCAACTGCCAATGACGTGATGACATCATCACTGGTGGTAGTATCTCTAAAATCTTGATTTGAATAAAATGAAATAAGAAAAAAAATTTGCTCACAAATTTTACGACTAAAATTTTTACACATATTGCAGCTGCAATCTTATTTGAATTTATCACAAATTCAGTGTTGTCTGTTTGTATTATATGCATTTGTTATTTCATTAATGCACACTTATAACAAGATACGAAAACAATAGTTCTCTCCCTTGCACACTTGTAAATGGAAAATCTGACTATGGTAAATGCATTTCCATTTCATTCCAAACAAACACAAAAAAGGAAAATGTTAATTAAAGCAATAAATGCATAAATATCCAAATGAGGCCATAAATGAAACAGGAGATCTTAGATAAAATGTACATATAAATGAAATGCAAATAAAATGAAAATGGAATGAAAACAAAATGTAGATTTGGTAATTCAACCACTAACAAAAGACAGTAATGGAGTTTTACATACCTGTGGACAATTTTTGGCATCAATCATTGTGATTATTCCTGAAAATATAATAACCAATTGAGTTTATCAGGTAAATAAACATGGTAAATTTACTATTTTTGTGGGGTACAAATCAATTACAAAATAATTTTCTCCAAAACAACGAAGATTTTATACCACTGAAGTCACATGAATTTGCAGCATGTGTAATGATGTTTCAACAGTATTTGCTAATTAAAATACAACATTTTGTTGATATCAGTTACATGGGAATTCTATTGTTGAATTACTAACAAGACACTCCAAGTAGGCTGATAATGCTCATCTGGCTTACATAACTTAACCATTTACCATTTCACTAAACAGGCTTATGTAGTATTATATTTAGACAACTATTTTCCAAACTTTATATCACACTGACTGTAATTGCCTCTCAAAGGTGTGATCAAAATTATTTCCAAAGATTAAAGCACAATTAAAATGCATAGTCTCTTGCTCAAAATCAAAGTCATCCAAAATTTAGAAAAGTGAAGTTTACAGGTAAAACTTTAATTTGTGGTCTACAGTGTCATATGTCTCTTACACAAACTGAAATTGTAATTCAGTTTTTTTTTAAAGTTAAAGTCATAAATTTCTTTTATCTTGGTTTTTAAATCAGGATGTTTCTGATGTTAAGAGCATGTTGGGGTATTTTTTACTGAAAGATAAAACATACAAAACATAAATTTCATTACCCTTTGAATAATGGCATCAAATGATATAAAATAATACTGAATACATGTGATACACAGATGGGAAATGTTTTAGGCACTCTTTTTCACCAAACATATTAAACTTGCTTCCAAATAATTAAGGATTTAAAATGTGCCAAATATTTTACAAACAATTCTCTGCAAATAAATTAATCACTTAGGCATGGTTTTTACAAGAAATATTTTCTTACTAGGCAGTCAATAAAAAAAATAGCATAATTACTTGCAAACAAGTATCTATAACTGTGGAAATAAATTCCTATCCTTAATTACAACACTGCATATGCAGCTCTCCTGTATTAAAATGCGGTATTTGGGATCCATATATGTTTACTGTAGTATGTACCAAACTGCAACACAGAGAGAATGATAGAAAATTTGTTGAATGTGTGTATGTGTGTCAGGGTGAAGAAATAATATCTGAGACAGACTGAATATAATGGGGCTAATTAGAGCCAAAGGCAGATTGTAAAAACATGTTCTGGTAATGTCCAAATCATTTACAATGGTTTGATGTAAAGTTTCCAACGGATGGTTGTTCAAATTTATACAAACATTAATAGATATGTCCTTTCATCTTTACACTTCTGGTCATAGGGCCCATAGCATTACATATTTTATCTTTACACTTCTGGTCATAGGGCCCATAGCATTACATATGTTATCCTGAATTAAGTTATAACAAAGTATGCTGTAACAGGTTAGAGCTGTTGTTTATACTAGCCAGCAATTGTACATTTTCTATAAGAATATTTCTATTTTATACCTTTTCTTCAGTTATAAATTATAAATTATTCATTTCAATTCATAACATGTATATGTTTACTATTTTGTATGTTGTTCTAATGATATCTAAACATCCTGCATTCAGAACTTGTGTCCTTTTTAATCCGGTTTGCATAATTATTTACGAGAGGAAGAACTCTTTGTAATTCAAACCTGTGATTCTCAATAGTCAATGACATGGGTTACTTCCCTTCATTGGTTTAGGGAGATGTATTTTCTGAAGAAAAAAGCTGATTACATTGTATACAATTTTGAGAACCATTTCTAACTATGCTGAATATCATTAATGTGTGTGTGTGTGTGTGTGTGTGTGTGTGTGTGTGTGTGTGTGTGTGTGTGTGTGTGTGTGTGATTTGGATTTTTAATGTAGCTTTAACAATTTTTCAGTCATATTATTAATATGTACAGGTCATAATAAAAACTCACTGGAAAATCTTGAAGAGTTAAGTCTATTTACAAAGTTTACTAAATTTGGATAAAAGGTACAGTCTCTGGAGTGGTAACAAATTCAGCCAATCAGATGCAATATGGCTCTCATTATTAAACTCAGAATCTTGATGACATAAGCCTATATTCCAAGTGTGATTAAAACTTCCAGAATGGTAACATGATCAGCCATCAGATGCAAGAACACCTCATTATTATGCAAGCATACTGCTCATTATTGAACTAGTATGAGATCTTGATAATACAAGCAAATTACCAGTTTGTTCAAAAACAGAAAAAACAGACTCTACAGTGGTAACAAGCTCATCCAATCTGATGCAAGACCATTCCTGATCAAACAATGTCCAAGATCTTGATGACCATCATAATAGTCTTAGTCAAATCAGCACTATTTTTTATTAAGGACCAACTAGACATCAAAATAAGTCTTTCAATCCCATGTCAATACAAACATCCATTCAGGAGTAGTGATAACAAGATTTTCAAGATGGCTGACATTCAGTGAAAACACATGTTGGTAGGACCATCCATTCATGAATAGTAGTGACAGCTGCCATGGTGGCCATAATGGCTGTTCAAGGGACACAAATTTCATTTAGGACCAACTATACCATGGGATGAACATATTCGTAAAGCTGCATGGCAATCCAACCAGTAGTTTAGAAGTTCAAAAGCAGTGATAACAAACTTGTGCTAACAGGCACTGGACATCAGATGAAGTATACCAGACAAAAGGCCCTTGCATATACTCTTTTGGTGTAATGTCAGTAGAGCCAAAACTGTGCCTTATGTCAGACTGGGTATTGTCACATTCTTATGTCAGACTGGGTATCATCACATTCTTATGTCAGACTGGGTATTGTCACATTTTTGTCAGAGTGGGTATTATCACATTCTTATGTCAGACTGGGTATCATCACATTCTTAAGTCAGACTGGGTATCGTCATATTCTTATGTCAGACTGGGTATTGTCATATTCTTATGTCAGACTGGGTATTGTCACATTCTTATGTCAGACTGGGTATAGTAATATTCTTATGTCAGACTGGGTATCGTGTTATGTATATGTAATTAAATTTCTTGTGTGTTAGTTTTAAATTCTCTTTTACTTTATTTTCATTTTATTACATTTTGTTGTAAGGATAATATTTTTACTGGATTTGACTTTTTTCCCAGTAAATTTAGTTCAGTTCTTTTAGTCTGATTAGAACACAAAATGATTGCTACATTACATTTTTAGCTGACCTAGTTCTTGACCTTGGTTCTGATTTTGTAAACATTAAGTGAAAATGATTGGTTATTACCAAGGTCATGTTCAGCCTACGTGTTAGCTCTGTTATAAACAGTTTTATTTTTAAATTCATTTCCAGCGTGGGAATCTGATTCTTAGACAGGGCTATTCTAGCCTACGTGCAAATTGACTTGTAGTGAGTGATCACGTGACCCATCACGTGGGTTTGAAATGACGTTTTAGTTGGGTTTAATACTCATATCTCGGTGAATTTTAGTCAGTTGTAAAATAATACCTTGAGGCTGAAAGGTATTCCTGTTGTTGCCATTTGAGTTTTTTTATTTAAAATAATTTATTCACCCTGGAAAATACTCTTCTTCATCAAAAATTCTTGGACAGAGACATTTACTACATTATTCGGAATTCAAAACCTGGAATAATATTCTTGGTGACTCAACAAGGAACTGTTGACACATCAGCACAAACTGGTTATAGAGGACGTCATTGCCGTCCATATTGGAACTTCATCGAGATTTGAACTTGGATTCAATTAGAAGTTTTTAGTGATAGGACTTATATTTTTGAATTCTAGGATTAATTTTTGGATTAGATTCACAAACCGTAAGTCCTATTTCATATTTTTACCTTGTTTTCTAGGGAAATAAATTATTTTGTTAAATTTACAAAGCTTGTTGACTTCACTCTTTTCTTTTGTACGAGCCTACACGTAATAATCGTCATATTCCAGTACAAATACCATATATACTTGCCTGTTCATTTAAAAGTTAATGCTATCACCATGAGTCTATAAATGGCATTAATTTACTATGACCTGTTCAGAGCATAAAAACTGCCTGAAAGAGCCACTAAGCCGTCTTAAATAAAAAACCATGGTTCTACAGTTCACACTTAAGTGATGCACAATATCCTATACATGTCTTGGGTTATTATTTATCTGGAAACTGAGCTTGGACTCTGCAAGTGTCTCTTTCATCATAGTCTGTTAAACCTATTAAAGGATTACCCCAACTGAATAGTTGTCAATTGTGTGGCATGCTCACATGGAGTTCAAATAAGCACCCACTGTTAACAGAACATAGGGCTATAACTGGGTACTGAACATGCATCAGACTTACAGCTCTATCGAAGGAATTGTCGACTGAGAAAACATTGTGGGTACTACCTTTACAAACCAAGGGCTTATTGTCCCTCATGCCCTAGCCAATAACTTAGGAAATATCACTTTAGGAATTAGAAATTATGAAAAGGCAAATTCAAATCAAATCAGAACTTTTATTGTATCAAACACAACTTTCACACTGCAAAAACACCAAACTGAATATACATTGGAGCTGTTCATACTTATGCAAAAATGGAAGCAATAAACTTACTAGTAAACACCTACAGTAAGCAACATTAACAGAAACTTCACTTTGCAGTGAGTAATATTTAATTTAATATTTTTCAAATTATTAAAATCCAATTAAACATAGATTAAAGTATTGTGTAATGAATCATAAGGAAATGGATGAACATAGTGCATACCATATATGCATTTCTGGATGGGAAAAGTGAAATGAAAATGATAAATATTTTTACTGGCATTACTTTGTACTACTGCAAACATCTCTAGTTTCCAACATAATGGGTACCCCTAGATTTATCAATTTTCTTTTGTATGATGTACCTATAATACCACCCCAACTCTGTATGACTCAAATTTTCCATAAAAACATTGACTTATGAGCAAGAATATATGGAACCAATAGTAACTGATCCTAATGTGAGATAGAATTTCCTGCAGTAATAAAACAAATATCAGAAAAGCTTTCTTTTGGTCACTTAGAAATACTGTGCACATATTTAACAGTCTGATCTTTAAGCATACACAGTCCATTCAAATTATAAAACTTTCTGTAAGAGATATATTTTTACAAGAAGATAACACTTATTTAAAAATTCATTACCATCTAAATATATATCAGAACAAAGCTCTTCATCAATCCAGAAAATGGAGGCAATCGGACCTGAAATTTATAAAAGTCAATATATACCTATATTTTAGAATAGCTTGACTTGCATGAATCAAAATGCATAAAGTTATAATAAGGAAGTATATCATGATGGTATATTTAACTAACGGAGTGAACTGCACAAGGGATTCATCACACTAGAAGTGATGACAACAACAAAAAAATCAAATGTTCTAATTCTTGACCCCATGGCCTAGATGACATAGTGATACATGTATATGTAGAGATGGAAGTATGTGATCATATGGATTATGTGATTAGCGATATGGGATCACTGGAACACGGTCAAGGCTTATAAGCAAGTGCTGGAAATGACAAAATAGTCTTTCAATACTGGTAGCTGGTTAGGAGGTTTCTATACTAATATTTGATGCATGTGACCTTGAAAATATGGCTATTTTACAGACAGATGCATAATATAGGTGACCTTTAAGATAGCTGAGGATAATTTGGAGCTATCACAATCAGAACAAAGATCTAAGACATTACACAATTTTAGAAGATTCCTGATCACTCAGATGCATCAACAGGAAACTACAAAGTTAAGTTCTCCAGGAAGCTCCACAGCCAAGTTCTCCACAAAACTCCACATTTAAGTTCTCTATTAAACTCTCACAGTTAAGTTCTTCAAGAAACTCGACAGTTAAGTTCTTCATTAAACTTAACAGTTAAGTTCTCCAAGAAACTCCACAGCTAAGTTCTCCAAGAAACTCCACAGCTAAGTTCTCCAAGAAACACTACAGCTAAGTTCTCTAAGAATCCCCGTGGCTAATTTTCCGATTAAATTCCACATTTAAGTTCTACATTAAACTCCACATTTAAGTTCTACATTAAACTCCACAGCAAGAAACATGACTGCTAAGTTCTCCATTAAACTCCACAGCTAAGTTCTCCAATAAACTTCAGAGCTCAGTTCTCTAAGAAACACCACAGCTAGGTTCTCCAAGATACACCACAGCTATTTTCTCTATGAAACACCATAGCTACATTCTCCAAGAAACACCACAGCCCAGTTCTCTAAGATGCACCACAGCTATGTTCTCTAAGAAACACCACAGCTAAGTTCTACAGGAGACTCCACAGTTAGTTCTCCATTAACCTCCACATGTAAATTCTCCATTAAACTCCACAGTTAAGTTCTCTAGCAAACACCACAGCTCTCCATAGCTAAGTTCTGTAAGAAACACTACAACTAAGTTCTCTAAGAAACACCACAGCTAAGTTTTCTAAGAAACAATGCAGTTAAGTTCTCTACTGCTAAGTTTTCTAAGAAACACCACAGCTAAGTTCTCTAACAAACTACACAGCTAGGTTCTTCACATTAAAGTTCTCTAAGAAACTTCCCAGCTATATTCTCCAAAGCTAAGTTCTCCACCACAGCTAATTTCCACAGCTAAGTTCTCAAAGCATTTCTAAGCACATCCATAGTATCAAAAGAAATCCAGGCAAAGTTTATAACCCTGCAAATTATGCAAGCTGTGTGGGATATGTGAATACATGTACAATAGTCAACTAGCTTAGTCAACATGGCTTGACACATTAGTTTAATCACTTGGTAAAAGGCAAATAAATACACCACTGTTACCTTTTCATATCATGGAAATGCTATAATATGGCTGAAGAACATAACTGCGAAGTTTCTTGTAGTGCATCTTATTTCGACAACACCACTGTATTAGAAAGTTCCAATTCTAAAATTCCAAATAATCAGAAATCTTGTACAAAAGTTGTTAACATCAAGGACCTATCAGACACCCAGAAACAAAAAGTCAGTGGTCACTGTTTTGTACTAAAAAAATTTTAAAAATGCATAAATCACAAAATATTGTGCTGGTTAATGAAGTATAAACTGATGGCTGAATTTATACCCCCTTCTTCTGAAGCAAAACAAGTGCCCCCGTCCACCTTTGTGTATATTAGTGTTAACATCTGTTACCTGGATCAGCAAGGCCTGTTGTCTCTAGAAGAATGTAATCAAACTTTCCCTTCTTGGTCATCAAGTTTTCAATTGCCTTAACGCCATTATCTCTATAATGAAGGAGACATAATCAAGTATATCAATATTTAAAACTTCAAAAAAATCTAAATCAGTATTTAAATCTTCAAACTTTCATCCTAGTGTACAACAAATTTTGACCTATCAAACCCATGAACCAGTGATCTAAACTTTTGACTTCAACATCAAATTTGATATCAATGTTCCCTGAAGTTCTTATTCAAAGATTTCACAGTTTGCACTGCCTCTGAGGAATCACATTTTTGTTTTGATTTCACATATCCCTCTACCTTTATGTGTAGGGAATCTGGATTGTGACAATCCAAAGATGATCTTTGCAATGAATAAACTACCTTGTACACTTTGTATTTCTCTGAATATTCAGTGCAGAAAGTGCACACTGCAACCTTTCCTGGGCCATTTTTCAGCCATTTGCATTCATTTTTCCAACACCTCAGGAACTTTCTTAGTTTGTTCATTTGATCACATTTGTCATCATGTTCTTTCTTGTCATCATCTAATGACTGCCATTTTGGTGACAGTGGTGCACCTTGCAAGTATTTCCACATGTTTACAATTCTCACTGCACAATGCACTGAATATTTATCTACAACAACATGAATACTGAAACACATTGTTCTGTATAATTCTGGATTAGTATTTGTGTTGGTGAACATGACCTTTTCTGATTGGTGGATTAGTTGCTGAGCTGGTGAACATGACATTTTCTGATTGGTGGATTAGTTGTTGAGTTGGTGAATGTGACCTTTTCTGATTGGTCAATACTGGACTGATACCCTAAAACTTTTGTTAATGTCAGTAATAAAGTCAGTGCTTGGAGAAGGATAATTACATGTGTGTGAATACAATAATTACAGAAAATTACTTGATAAGTTTGTAAGTGGTTTAATACATGTCCATTTGCACCACTAGCATTTATTGTGCTTCATCAAGTAGTGGATGTTGGCCAGTACACAATTAACACAATAAACAGGTTAATTACTGTTAAAGGGAATGTCAACCCACATTTTATTTGATACAGCTGACATAAACCTACTCAATATTTAATTTATGATAGTGGCCAGCAGTAATTTTCACTGTTTCAGCGAACTAGTGATGGCTGGGGTTTTAGTGATCCATAGGCAAAGTCAATCACCATCAGTTAGTTGATTATAGCATTAATTTCAATTGATGGCATAAAACAGTGGCTCTGACCCTTCTTTTGTGGAAACCCAGATAAGGTTTGTGATGTTAGCCCTGCCACCCATCGAATACCAAAACACCACTTGGGTAGGAAATTTCAAATTATTACTGTTACTGTTGTTGAACCACTCAAAACAGTACTGCGACCAAATTTTGGGTCATGACCCACAGGTTAAGAACCATGGTGCTAAAGTATCCTTTTACATAATTTAAATTTACAAATCAAAACTGAACCCCTGACAAAAATATATTACTAAATACCAAAATATTGAGCTTAAGAAACTCGTTTCACTATTTACATTGTCAGTTGAACCTTTAACACATCTACTGATGGGGATCAGCTTAAGCAATCATTAATAACAGGTAGGTTTTTACTGCATGTTGATAAATTAGGCTTATTATATAAATGGAACCTTTTGTATTGGATCTTGATACACAGGTGGTTGTTATCAGTAGGTAGTCAATAAAGCAGGTATGACTATAAAGTATTATGTTAAAGTAATGTTATTTTGAGCTGTCCGAGTGGGTGCATGTGGTGATGAGGACATCTTCATCTTACTTGACAGAACAGCAAAGACAGCCATTCCTGAGTTCCAGCCATTCCTCAAACAGTTCTCCAGCTGACCCCACAGACATGGATTTCTCAACTGAGTCACCTGGAACAACATATAGGTTACAGTAACAAACCTCTTGTTGCATCTTACTGAAATGTCAACCAATATAACAATCAGCTTAAACAGGAATTAACCCAAATTGTTTATGTCAAAAAGATCTGTTATGAAAATAACTAAAAACTGCAGTGAAAAAAGTATATGTATTTTTATACCCATGATAGTAATTTTATACAAAAAATGATATCAAATTTCATCAGCATACAAAGGTTTGGTTTGGCTTAATGCCATTTTTCAGCACATGATAGGCTATGCATTGCAGCCAGCATAATTATTGGAGGAAGACCCCAGGAAGAAGCACTATCCCACAGGAAGCTACTGGCAAACTTTCTTAGAGACCCATGCTGGTTGAGCTTAATCTTGAATTCATGTGGATAGCAGTTAGACGTGTAAGTGATCTATAAAGACAAGTGCCTTAGACCACTCAACCACCCAGCTAAAAAAGCCCAAAAATCACATGGTACAACTGACCACATTTAACACATGAGAAGGACATTTACAAAGTATGAAGAAAAATATGGCCTCTGAAGTTGGCAATTCATCAATTCCTTTATTTCATTCTCCCCTGATGTGTTACTCTGATTTTTAAATATAATATTTTCATCATTCTTTATGTGTCTGAATTATTATTAAATCCTCAGCGTGTATCTTTTGTGCTGATAAATTAAATAATACATATTGATACTGGGTATATATATCAGAATTATTATCATACCTGCAAGATGCCTCTTTTGTAAAATAAATAATACTACTAATATTGAGTGTGGATGCAGCTTTTCCTCGTTGTAATGTGGTAGTTGGGGCCATAACCACTGACCATGTCATACAGCTTTCCCTTGTTGTAATGTGGTATTTGGGGCCATATCCACTGACCATGTAATACAGCTTTCCTTCATTGTAATGTGGTAGCTGGGGCCATAACCGCTGACCGTGTTATATACTGAACCATATTATATTGAGAACCATGATATGTATGGAACCATGATATTTTGAGAATAGCAGAGTACATGTATACCAAATCTTAGTATAGTGGGTACTATCAAATTTGTTTTATTGATGTATTTTGAAAAGGAAATGAAGATAATAAGCTTTTTGTAGCTTTCACTGCTGAACATGTGTAGATAGGTCAATTTAAGGAAAATCATGTATTTTGGTTTTGCTCCAGCAAACATAATAGTTTGGCAAAGATTTTATACCTTTAACTTCATAGCCACTCACTTTTAATGATTTTGAAAAGGAACACATTTGTAACATTTAGAGAGCAATCAATACAGCATATCAAACTTTTCTTCTTGGGTCAAACAAATGTGGAAGTGGTCTATTATAGAAAAGAAAAGAAAGAAAAAAACCTTAGCAAATTCCAAAACTTTTATCTCAACCAGAGAGCCAGTACTTGAAGGACTGAATAATAACTACAGCATAAAAGATGTTGCTTAAAACAGGAATCATTATGCCACAAGGGAAGAAAAATATGGTACCCTGCTTTCAGGCACAACCAAATGTTTGCATCAGGCAACCAAGTTTCTCAAAACCTGTGCCTGATTAGACAACCAGATTCTGGATGCCAGTAGTTTATAAGCACTGTTTTGCCTTTGATGTAAATCAAGATTTTTCATTTCTTTACATGATGTTACATGGCCACTGTAAATACTACTGAGTTAAATATAAATATTTTTCTTTACATTATACTGCATGGCTACCATAAATAATATTTAGTTTTATATTAAGTTAAAATTGCATAAAACAAAATACAAAATGAATTTTTATTTCATATTAAAAGACATTTTTAAACATTCATTGCAGCATAAACCAAGTAACACTTCACTTTATAACTGTTTTAATTATTTGTGTAATGCAAGTGACATGCAAACAGCTGATTATGGTGCAATTGGAATTTCAGTGGAATTTTCGGGTGACCAGATAGCTTCACTGTGTAACCAGGTTTCTTAAAACTTTTCTGCAAATGTGTCTAGAGTAAATGATCAGCAACATCTCTGCATTTTGATACAAGTGGAGTGGTGTCTTTCAGCCAACAATGGAGGGAATTTAAAACAATTAAGCAATGGTGAAAATGGGACCATCATTAAACTATGCATTATTGATCAATTTAGGGAAGGCAGAAATTAACACAAGCCAATTCCCCGTTTTACAATTATGAGAGTAAAATTGCTAAATGAACATACCTTTTTTATCTATCTATCTATCTATCTATCTAGAAGTTAGATAGATAGCTGGATAGATAAATGTCTTGGAAATGCTGTAATATTACCATGTTTAAGCCTGTTGATGACACACTTAGTGGTCAGACTTTCATGTATGGGACAACTCTTGCCTAAACATAAATTGTGTAGTAAAACAGTGAGATTTTACATATTTATTGTGACTATTAGAAGTATCCATACACACACAATGGATAAAGATTTTTACAAAATCTGTGTACATTTTTAATTATCTTCATTTTAACTGGGACTTTTCTAAAATTAAAAGTCTCTTTCTTGAATACATGCAAAGTATGGATATCAAATAAATTTAATCAAATATCAATATAACCATAACAGAAATGCAATTGAGAGCTGGGGACAGGAACAAGTTCTCTTAACATCCATAAAATTCATGTTAACACACCTTCTCCAAACTCATTCATGATAACAGCAATCCTTTTCCCATGCTGCTTTGACAGGATGTAGTTCAGAAGAGTTGTCTTCCCTGATCCTGTTGAAGAAAACATTAAATCCCATGTACATGTATCAATACATTTGGGTACAATTCTTGCTGACAATTTGAATATGAATCTGATGTGTGCATCAGCTGACCATAGTTTTAGATACCAATAACGTGTTAATATTAAAGTTAGTCATCATCATTATGTAATAGGTGTTAATTATACTGCGACCAAATACTTTAAATGAAACTTCAGCAAAGCTGTATATCAGCAACCCTTCAAAAGATTGTTTCAAACCTCACAGCAAATTAAACAAAAAGCACAAATGATATTCCTTTTTTTATTCCTGGTCTGAAGATTTTACCTATAGTAAAAGTATATCATGTAAATGCTATTCTACATTAATTAGGTAAAGCCACATGATTGCTGAAACTAATGAATGCTACTTCAAGATTTTAATAAAAACAAAAATAAATTTGAAGAAATAAAGCATACACATACACTCAAATACATCATGACTTCACAAAGTAACAGGAAAAATTTCTACGGGATATCTTGCATTACCAAAGTCTAAGTGAAATACATCTCATTAGGAATGTTAAACATTACTGGTAACAGACAATCTTGGAAATTGTACTTAACCTTCGAAAATGAAATAAATCTTTGAAACAAATCTTGTGTCAATTCATCTTGCCTATCATAAGTCCCTGAGCAGAAGTTCTAAGAACAGTTTCACATAAAAGCATAGACATGTCAATGGACCTCTGTTACGTGTAGGCTCGTACAATAATAACAAGAGAAAAGAGTGAAGTCAACAAGCTTTGTATATTTTAACAAAATAATTTATTTCCCTAGAAAACAATGTAAAACTTGGAAAACAGGACTTACGGTTTGTGAATATAATCCAAAATTTAATCTTAAGAATGAAAAAAATACAAGTCCTATCACTAAATAGTTCTATTAGAAACCAGGTTCGAATCTCAACGATGTTCCAATATGGAAGGCGATGACATCAGATGTGGTCGTTGTACAAATGACCAAAATTCCTCAACTGAATCACAGTTTATGTTTCTGAATAATTCCAGAATAAATTTCCACTGAATTTCTTTCTCCCAGAATTTTATAAAACAGTACACTCGTTTGGTTTTCTAGAGAATAAATTATTAAATTCCAAAAACAAATGAACTTCAAAAACAATCTGGTTTCAACAATTAAAACCTATCCAGCCTTCAAGGTTTCAAAAATACAACTGACTGACAAGCGCTCAGAAAGGGTATTATATCAAACCAAATTATCATCCCATTCTCACGAGATAGATCATGTGGTCTCTTAACACTTGAATAATGCAATAGGAAAAATGTAATTTGTCAAGTAGCAAGAACCCCCATCTACTCTCACTCTGAAATAAATTTAAAAATAAAACATTGTTT
Source organism: Megalonaias nervosa (assembly GCA_016617855.1). Classification (NCBI taxonomy): domain Eukaryota; kingdom Metazoa; phylum Mollusca; class Bivalvia; order Unionida; family Unionidae; genus Megalonaias; species Megalonaias nervosa. Next base: position 23,514 of record JAECUM010006020.1, read on the forward strand.
ATTCAGACTAGACGAAATGACCTTGGCAATAGCCAACCGTTTTCACGTAGTGCTTACACTACCATGGACCAAGGTGAACTAAAAATATTGCTAATGTAACAACTTTTATGTCTTAGATAAACAGAATTACAGAAAAAGAATTTCAAATCCAGTGAAAATAATCATTACAATAAAATGTAATGAAACAAAAATAAAATAAAAAAGAATTTTAAAACTAACACACAAACAATTTAATTACATATACGTAACACTTCCCCCCATAAAGAAAAAAGAAAGATTTATATAATAAAGCTTTCTTTTATACCATATGTAAATTATACATGAGGTAAACAAAATTACATAAGAAAATTCTTATGAATTATATAAAGTGTATCTGAAATAATATTCCTATACACGGGAAAGTGCATCTGCAATCAAACTGTCTTTTCCTTTGATGTGCCTGATGTTGAGATTATATTCTTGGCAAAAACAAACTCCACCTTAATAATCTTTGATTTTTATTTTTCATCTTGTCGATGAAAGTAAAGGGGTTGTGATCACTATACACAACAACCGGAGAAGGAGCTGAGCTAATGTAAACTTCAAAATGCTGTAATGCCAATATTAAAGCCAAACATTCCTTCTCGATTGTTGAGTAATTTCTTTGGTGCTTATTTAATTTCTTAGAGAAATAGCACATTGGGTGATCAACACCATTTCTATCTTCTTGAATCAATACTGCTCCAACCCCAACATCACTTGCATCCACAGATAATTTAAAAGATTGATTGAAATTTGGAGCTGTTAGAACTGGCGCACTTTTGAGTATGGCTTTTAATCTATCAAAAGCTTCCTCACATTTTTCAGTCCAAAGAAACTTGTTTTTCTTACTTAACAAGTTTGTCAGAGGTTCAGTAATATTAGAAAAATTGGAACAAAACTTTTGATAGTATCCAGCCATACCCAAAAATCGCATTAGTTGCATTTTACTGACAGGTACAGGAAAATCAGAGATAGCTTTGACTTTAGCATCTATAGGTTTAACTTGACCATGTCCCAAAATATGTCCTAGAAAAGTTACACAAGCACGGCAGAACTCACTTTTAGATAAATTGATTGTCAAATTTGCATCAGTGAGTCTTTCAAAGAATTTCTGAATCATGGCAAGATGTCCTTTCCAGGTGTCATTGTAGATGATGACATCATCGATGTAAGCATCACTGTTATCTAGACCAGAAGTAATCATATTCATCAAGTGTTAAAACGTACTTGGGGAACCCTTCGTCCTGAACGGCATTACTTTATATTGATAGAGTCCATCTGGAGTCACAAATGCCAAAATTTCCTTTGCCCTTTCCATTGGTGGAATTTGCCAAAATCCTTTCAGAAGGTCAAATTTGGTGACGTACTTGGCATTTCCAATTTTATCAATACAATCACTGATTCTTGGTAATGGAAATGAATCTGTTTTTGTCACACTATTCACCTTCCTATAATCGGTGCACATACGGAAAGTTTTATCCACTTTTGGAACAAGAATACATGGTGAACTCCAATCACTTTTACTGGGCTCTATGAAATCGTTCTCCAGCAAATACTGAATTTCCTTTTTCAAGTATTCCTGTTTGAGAGGGTTCATCCTGTATGGGTGTTGTTTCACAGGTTTTGAGTCTACAATTTCAACGTCATGAATAATTTTGTTTGTCCTCGTAGGGATATCTGGGAATAAGTGCTCATATTCGAATAATAACTGTTTAGGTTCATTTCTTTCTTGTTCTTGCAAATGTAAAGGTTTCTGGTCTAGATTTTTCATCATTTCCGAATTCCAAAGATTTGTTGCTCCAAGATCAATAGAGTTCAATTGAATTTCTTCACTTAAATCCTCAGTTTGTGGGACAGGTACAACTAAATTAATTGTATGATTTACTTGACTATCTCTTTCAATATACTAGTACTCCATTAATTTACTTAGACCAGAGTACTATTGTTATAATTTAACTCATTCATTTTCTTCTTTACTTTGTAAGGGCTGTAAAATTTAATTTGAAGAAAATTTTTAAGAATGAGCAAGAGAGAGTGAACTCTATTACAAGACTCAAATATTCTCTCAAGTAAAGTTTTGTGAAACCATAGTTTCACTTTTGACTTGAATTGCTGAGTGCCAAATTCAAGCATAACAAGCTGGAAAAGTCCAGACATAAAATTTGACCTTTGACCTGATTGGATAGATTTGGGAAGGCCAAATTGAGCAAAAAACTTTATCAAAGCTTTTACTATAGTATTCCTGAAAGGAATTGCCTCTGGGAATTTTGTTGACGCACACATAATGGTCAACAAATATTGGTTGCCTGACTTGGTCTTAGGTAAGGGACCAACACAGTCTACCATAATTCTGCTAAATGGGTCGTCAAATGCAGGAATTGGTTGCAGATGAGCCTTAGGTATCTTCTGATTGAGTTTTCCTCCCATTTGACAAGTATGACAAGATCTACAAAATTTACAAACATCACTTTTGAGTTTTGGCCAGTAAAAGTGAGTCAAGATCATGTCATAAGTTTTATTTATCCCTAAATGACCAGCCTGAGGAGTTTCATGGGCCAAACTAAGTATTTCCTGCCTGTAAGATTCTGAAACTACAATCTGATAGTTCACTGACCACTCATCATTAGCAGGTACCTCAGGAGGTCTCCATTTTCTCATAAGAATTCCATTTTTAATAAAATAACAGACAGGTACTTCAGTGGCTTCAGTTTCACTAATGGCCCTCTGAAAAAAACAGGAGATCTAAGGATCTTTTTCCTGTTTGACGACAAGTGATTGTCATTTATGACCCTGATTAGATAAAAGAGAATGAGTATTTAAAAGAGGATCACCGTGATCAATATCTTTTGATTGATCCAAATTAGAAGTGAAAGTGACCTCATCAAAAGCCTGACCAATACATGTGTCAGCTAAAGGAATATTTTCCTTATCAAAATCATTCTCAAGAGCTCTCTTTGACATAGCTCTGGTAACTGCACAAGCTGGGTATAACTCAGGGTATTCTTTTTCAATAGGATCAACTTTCTGATCCACAGAAGGTTTGTCAGTTACAAGTGGATTAACCACAACCTTGTCTCCAGCTAGGTCATTGCCTAGCAACAAATGAATGCCCTCAATGGGTAAATTATACACTATTCCGACTGTCACAGGTCCTGAAACTAAGGCTGATGACAAATTTACAGAATGGAGAGGAACATTAACAAAGCCGCTCTACTCCCTGAATGAGAACACTCTCATCAGAACAGGACTTCTCAGAAAAAGGCAAAGTACCTGATAATAAAAGACTCTGAGAAGCTCCTGTATCCCTTAAAATTTTAATAGGGAGAGGATTGGCCAAATCACCCAAGAAAGATATAGAACCCTTTGACATGAATGGTTCATAATTCTCCATAATAAAATCAGACTGGGGTTTATTAGACCCAACAAATGTATTGCTTTCAGTACATGACCGTGACCCTGACCTCTTAGAAATAAGAGCATTTGGTATAGGTCTATCTTGATTCTGATGCCTATATTTCAATTTAAAGCAATCAGAAATGACGTGTCCTTTTTTCTTGCAATAGGTACACGTAAGAATAGACAAGGATTTTGAATCAAGTTTATCAGAAGCTTGATTTTTAGAAGTTGTGCCAGATTGAGTTTTAGGAGGAGTTGTATTGGGCTGAAAAACCTTTCTACCAGTAGACTGCTGAGTGAATGATTTGCCTACAACAGGAAATTTATGAGTTAAGGAGTACTCATCAGCAGCAAGAGCAGCATTTTCCAAGGTTTCAATCTTATGCTCTTCAAGATGATTCTTAATGTCATTAGGAACACAGTTTTTGAACTCTTCAAGTATCACAAGTTGTTCAAGACTTTCATAAGCATGTTCAACTTTCTTGGCTAAGTACCATCTCTTAAATAACTGCTCTTTTTCTCTAGCAAATTCAACATAAGTTTGTCCAGTTTCTTTTTTATAGTTTCTGAATTTTTGCCGATAAGCCTCAGGGACTAACGCATAACCCTTTAAGATGCATTCCTTAACCAAATCATAGTCAGAACTTTGTTGTACTGACAGGGATGCATAGATACCTTGGACCTTGCCAAAAATTACACATTGCAATAACTGAGTCCAATGCTCCCTTGGCCATTTCAAATTTTCAGCAACTTTTTCAAAATTGATAAAATATTTGTCTACTTCTTTTTCTCTAAAAAGGGGCACTAACCTGATATTTCTTGAAATGTCAAAATTCGAATTTGTATGTTAAGTGGAAATGTGCTTTTCACTTGCCAGCTCAAATTCTTTCATTTTAATTTGAAATTCCTTTTCATCCTTCTCTTTTTGCATCTGTACGTGCATTTGTTCTTTTTGAAACTCCAATTGCATTTGTTTATCTTTCTCTCTTTCCTGCCTCTCTCTCCTCTTTTTCAAATTGTAATTGTTTATCTTTCTCCCTCTCCTGTCTCTCTTTCTCCTCATTCTCAAATTGCAATTGCAATGGCAATTGCTTCTCTTCTAATTGCAACTGCATTTGATCTTTCTCTTTCTGAAGCTCGAGCTTTCTTAACTCCAATTCCATCTTGTATTTCATTTTTAATTCCATAATTTTTATGTCAGAGTCCAATACCGACTTACTGACCAAAGCCAAAACACTTTTATCAAAAACATTCTTCTCTATCAGATATTGAATCAAAATATTTTTAATTTCTTGTTTCGTTAAGGAAGATTTTGCTTCAGAAAGATCATACTTTCTGGCAAGTTCAAGCAACTCATCTTTTTTTCAGACTATCCAACTGCTCCTGAGTAGGACTAGAAAGAAAAGTTTCTACTTTTGATGACATTGTGAATGAAAGCCTGTTGTTTTCACTAAAGATTTCAAACAAAATGTAAAATAGTACTTGGGATTTAAAGACTAGGGGAATTTAAATTTTAAAAAACAATTTTCTGACATATTTAACCAAAATTCATATATCCCAAGGACGAGCACCCCAATTTTCTCCTGTTACATGTAGGCTCGTACAATAATAACAAGAGAAAAGAGTGAAGTCAACAAGCTTTGTATATTTTAACAAAATAATTTATTTCCCTAGAAAACAATGTAAAAATTGGAAAATTGGACTTACGGTTTGTGAATATAATCCAAAATTTAATCTTAAGAATGAAAAAATACAAGTCCTATCACTAAATAGTTCTATTAGAAACCAGATTCGAATCTCAACGATGTTCCAATATGGAAGGCGATGACGTCAGATGTGGTTGTTGTACAAATGACCAAAATTCCTCAATTGAATCACAGTTTATGTTTCCGAATAATTCCAGAATAAATTTCCACTGAATTTCTTTCTCCCAGAATTTTATAAAACAGTACACTTGTTTGGTTTTCTAGAGAATAAATTATTAAATTCCAAAAACAAATGAACTTCAAAAACAATCTGGTTTCAACAATAAAAACCTATCCAGCCTTCAAGGTTTCAAAAATACAACTGACTGACAAGCGCTCAGAAAGGGTATTATATCAAACCAAATTATCCCGTTCTCACGAGATAGATCACGTGGTCTCTTAACACTTGAACAGCGCAATAGGAAAAATGTAATTTGTCAAGTAGCAAGAACCTCTATCTACTCTCACTCTGAAATAAATTTAAAAATAAAACATTGTTTATTCAGACTAGACGAAATGACCTTGGCAATAGCCAATCATTTTCGCGTAGTGCTTACACTATCGCGGACCAAGGTAAACTAAAAATATTGCTAATGTAACACCTTTTACGTCTTAGATAAACAGAATTACTGAAAAAGAATTTCAAATCCAGTGAAAATAATCATTACAATAAAATGCAATGAAACAAAAATAAAATAAAAAAGAATTTTAAAACTAACACACAAACAATTTAATTACATATACGTAACACCTCTATCAGATAACAAGAGGTAAACATGGAATAAGCAGAGCTCCCAATAATTTTTATAAACTGGTTGTCAGGACTTCATATGTAGGAATTTGGACATCAACTTTTTTTGAACCTGTAAGTACCATTTCCCAGATCAATCAATCGATTGAGAGATACTGATTTTGATACCATAACCAACAAAAGTAACTTAAAATTAAAACTGTTCATTATCCACACACAGGGATACTATGATATACTCCATGGGTGTGGGGGTGTGTGTGTATGTGTGTGTGTGGGTGTGTATGTGTGTGATATAACACATGCATGTGTAGTGTTATTGAACTTCTCCCTCACAATAAAGCTAGACACATGAAATGTGGGTCAATGATAATCCTATGGGTGAAGGTTGTATCAACAGATTTGGAATATTGATCCGTTCTTGGGGTGGGTGGGACTAGGGGTGATTTTTGTGAAATTTTAAATAAATCACATGCTTGAGATTTGGCATGTGTGATCAATGACCCAAATGTCAAAACATGTCAAACAGTGATCGCCTTGCTGAAGCTCTGGGGTCCTTTCCCTAATCTCATGGCCTTAGTCCCAGATCATAACAAGGAAACCATTGAGATTCCCACAATATAACCATATGTACATTATTGGGACATGAAAAGACAAATTTATAAATGTAACTGATATTGACCCTGGGATTTATCCCTACCCCAAGGAGCTTAGTCACTGGATCATAACTTGGGAACTATTCAAATCCTCACTTTGGAACTATATATATATATATATATGTATATATATATATATATACACACACACATGCACATATATATATATATATATATATATATATATATATATATGCACACACATAATGGGCATCAGAAGACAAATTTACATATGCAAATAATATTGATCCAGGTCCAAATCTGCCCTTTCATGGACTAAGATCCTGCTTCACAACCTGAAAACTATTGAGTTCCCACCATATATATATATATATATATATATATATATATATATATATATATATATATATATATATATATATATATATATATATGTATATGCCTACTGGGAATTAAAAGACAAATTTATAAATGCAATTGACACTGTACCTGGGGCTAATCCTTACCCTTCAGAGGATTAAGCTCCTGGGTCAAAGCTTGAAAACTATTAAGACCCATAACAATTTACATACTTACTGAGCATAAGACAAATGCACATACTGTATTGATTTTAGTCCTTGCAGCAGTCCTCACTCTCAGGGGCCTACCCAAGAGGCTAACATTTTGATGTGGAGGTCCAAATGGGAAGTATGTTTCACAAACACATAATTATAGTTTTCAGCTTTTTATAAATAAATATTTTTGTCAATATTACTTTACATGAGACAGATGGATATAGGCAGCTTTTGGGGATAATCATTGCCTTGTGTTTGAGAGTGATTGTGGTCAATCATGTACATTTTGTGGATGACTCTTTTTAAGTAAAGAATGCCAGCTTCATCCACTATCTTAAATATCAGTGTCTTAACATTTCCTGCAATTTCAACCTGCCTCAACAAGTAATTCACAAGTCAAACCAGTTAACATTCATACTTTCTGAGCAATCTCACTGAATTCTAAATATTTATCAAGCCTTGTTATTTCTTCTGTTCATTTATGTGCTGTTTACACGCTTTCATTCCAATTTTGAGTTTACAATTAAATAATGGATACCTTTGCAGCAATTGAATTACTTTAACCCAACCAACTGTTCCATCCAATTAGGTCTGTAAAGCATGTTGTTGCACATATGAAATGGGTCTGAGACAATTAATCCACTGTGTGTCAGTGTCTGACCTTGAAGTATAAATAATAATCAGTTCAGTGACCTTGAGGTATAGTAAACAGTTCAGTGACCTTGAGGTACTAAATAATAATCAGATCAGTGACCTTGAGGTATAAATATTAATCAGTTCAATGACCTTGAGGTACTAAAAATAGTTCAGTGACCTTGAGGTATAGATAATAATCAGATCAGTGACCTTGATGTAATATAATAATCAGTTCAATGACCTTGAAGTACTAAATAATAATCAGTTCAGTGATCTTGAAGTATAAATAATAATCAGTTCAGGTATTGTATCAAGAAACTTTCAAACAATGAGTTAATCCAGCTGTTGACAATTATGTCATTCTTGGCATACAAACAATATGAAGTTAAGGGCCTATATGTGGAGTCAACAATCCAAGCAGAGCTGTAAAACATGATCTTGACATCAAAGCCCAAAGGCTGAGCTAACATTCTGCAGGATGAATTTTCTTTAGATTCATAATAATTCATTTCAAGTTAGAAGAGATCCATCATGGTGTTTAAAAAATATAAGCAAACGAAAAAACTTGCACCAAAACCTAAACGTAAATTTTCTATGAATCTGACCCTAACCCCAATGTCAAAGGGGCAAACTCTTGTGTGCGTGTCTGTCTAGAGTGTGATAATTTTAAAATTACCTATCTTTTTCAGAGTCATAATTTGTATCTGTCTCATGAAGACAGTGTAGCAATGTTCTCACCATCGTCATAAATCATTAGTGCTCATTCACTAGCATGGACTCACCACCACATAAAAAAATTAAAAGTACCCAGCACTCGGCCTGGCTAATAAGAGTAGGTTGCAGAATTTGGGGATTCAGATTTCTCCCATGTAGGAAAAGAGAGATCTGAAGAAATAAAAGTATTGGTTTAGATCAACTACTAAACAATGGATGAAGTTGGTGGGATTGCATAAAATTCCTAGGACACTATTACAATCTACGATTCTTTTAACAGTAGCAGTAGTAGTTGCTACTGCTATTGTAGTTGTGATTCCTGTCATTATTTTCTGGCACATACACATGACAAGCAAAATTTCATCAATGAAAATTCTATCTTTTCAATGTACTGCTCTTATACTAATGTAGCATATTTTAACAAGAAAAAAATTGTTTCGTCAATGAAATCTTTATATGCAACCTAAGATATTTCTTCTCTGTATCTATCCAGCCAAGAAAAGGAGCAACTTTTATCATTAAATTGTAGCTGTTTTGAAAGATGTAAAGCAAAAGCTTTGGAGCATTCCTTCATTTAGATTTGAAATATTCCTCAACAATAAGAAACTAGAGCTAAATGAGTCTACAGCAGGTGAATAAAACACTTTAAACATACAAATGGTATTCTAGTTTTCTGACTCGGATGGAATTAAACCATTAAAATATATTGATATATTGTTCTTAATGGAAATGAATACATTTTATATTAGTAATTTTGTCCTTATATTAAAAAAAAACATACCACAGTCTTGACTATTGATTCATTCATCTTTGGTAGTTCACTTAATTAGGAAACAGATAGTTTTGTATTGTTTCTTGCATCTATTAATCAACAATCTATTCCACTTTTTTTCAGAATGTGAAAGGTCCATTTCAACATTGAACTGGATCAAAAGCGAACTGATGAACAGGCTTTCACAGAGAGTGCTCAATTACCTTTCAACCATCAGTACAGCAGGACCTTACCTAAGGAATTTTACTTTAATTTGGCACTAAAAATCTCTGTGTAAGTGAAGAAAAGATAGATATTTATTAATTAACTTCAAAGACCGTCATGTGTTTGGGGATGAAAAGATTATAATTCTGAGAAAAAAAAATATTATATAAATATATACCAGTATACTTTCTTTTATAGTTCATTTATTTTTTTCACATTTTAGATGATAATGCACATTTTAAAAGATTTTCTGATGCTGCAGTGCGCTTATCTCGATACTATCAAAAATTCTTAATAGAACACTATTGTTAAATATGAAGTTGGTAACATCGAGCAGTGTAACAGGTCTGGCTCCCCTTCCTCCCCCATTAGACTCTGTCAGTCAAATGTTCATCTACATATTGCACATTCCAGGTACAGACCAGAATTCACAACCAGCAGCATGGCCGTTGGGAAGACACGAACAGTTTGTGCTGATTAATTTGACACAGCACCATGTGGATATGTCTTTTATAACTGAATAGGCTATCAATGACATTTCTGCACCAATGACACAAAAATCTGAATGGTGCAAAAAGTCACCTAGATAGAAATTCGAAATATAAAGAAAAACAGCTTATCTTTAAGTCCTGAGACTTAATAGATCTTACCATAATATCTAAGGCATCTTACCGAGGAATCCAGTGATGATGGTAATTGGAACTTTTTTGTTGGCTGGAACCAAATCTGGAATTTGGTCCACATCTTCCTCATCTGACATACTGGTTCTGTTAAAAGAAACCACCACAAGCTAGGAAAATAAGTTTCGATGTGAAACCCTGTGCATTAAAGTATAAACAAATCTGGAGGGCATAAATGTTCAGTAAATCTGTCAGATGAGGCAGGCTTGCGACATTGATTTTGCAAACAGTCACACTTTTCTCGTAAGTTAAGGAAAGCAATCCACGTTTCTAAAAAATGATAAGGAACTTACCAGCTGAAAGGTTAGCCAAAACCTTTCTACTTTTAATTTGGCTATAATTTCTCTTCTTTCAATTCCCTGTCTGTCTATCCTACTGCTTACATGTGTGCTTGACAATTTTGGAATGTTCATGAATCAAGTGAACAATTTATTGAGCAAAGATCTCCAGTGACTGGCTTATTTCGCCATTCACGGCTGGATATAAAAGATAAAATACTAACACAACAGTCTTACAAGCTTTTTGCACGTCATGTTTTACTAAGAATGTATGGTCCATAACAACGGAGGACGTTACACAGCCTACCTATCGAAAATAGGGTCTAGTGTAATCTTGGTATACTTTCCGATCTAAAAAAAAATAATTCCGAGTAAATACAGCACTGATAAACACAGATACGGTTAGATATTCATAAAAAAACTTTTACGGATGCGATATTAATATTTATTCGCTTGCAACAGGAACGTTTCTCCTAAATTAACGATAATTGGGAGCTGGGATATATCAGACATTACAAATCCATGTGATATAAATAAAAATTACACATTTCCCATTGTGTCAATTCCCATATGCGTTCAAAATAAGTTTAAAACTATTTTATTTGATTTAATAGTTACACTAGTTGTTTTGTTTTTTTAAAAGGTCGCAAAAGGTGAAAAACGATCACAAATTCCAGCTCCAAGTCAAACAGGATCTTCACGTTTTCGATCTAGGCATAGTGTATTTGATCATCTACGTTAGGCCTATGCAAAGAAAGAGGATGCACACCAATGTGATTAAAATCAGATCTCCGCTGTTATACATGAAGAACAGCGGAGATATGATTTTAATCAGATTGGATGCACACTTACTTTAACCCCGTTTCTTCCGAAAATTTACAGCATATATTTTCCGGCCCTTAGTTGGGAGGATCCATGAATATACAGAGGCAGCGTAATATAAAAAAAAAAAAAAAAAGAAGAAAAAAACCAGCAAGGCAGCTTTTTAAAACCAAGCAAATTGAATCTGTGGTAAAGAAATACCTGGTGTAGGCTGAAATATTCCTGCATTTATAAACTAGGCGTAAGACAAGAATAAGATTGGTGATTAAAAAAGATACCAAGAGATGACAAAGAGTAATGGCACGTAACAAGGTTGTAACTGAGGTTATTATGGATGAAATGTCTGAAAAGAAAGGAATTTGGTTTGTTTGTGGAATATAATTTTTGTTGGCTGCACGATTTGTTTTCGATGGTATTTGAACACATGTTTTATGTATGAAGTGATGGCGCGTTTTGGTATAAGAGAGAAAGACCAGGCCCGGCCCTAGGGCAAGGCGATCGGGGCAACCGCCTTAGGCCTTGCGCTTCTCCGCAATGCAATATTTTTCTTGCTTGGGGCCCCGCATGCTGTCTTGGGCCCCGCACATCCTAGGGTCGAGCCTGAGAAAGACCTTATGTTTGGTAGGACATACGGGAAAACTTTATAGTCGCATAAAGAAGAGTATGAAAGAGGCAGCAGTAAAAGGAAAAATATAATTATAAAAAGGATAGGTAACTGTTACCTACGGTGCAGGGCCGGCCCTAGGAAGTGCGGGGCCCAAGACAGCAAGCGATGAGCGCGGGGCCCCAAGCAAAAAAATTGCATTGTGGAGAAGCGCGGGGCCCAAGGCGGTTGCCTCGTTCGCCTTGTCGTATGTCCGGGCCTGCTACGATGCCACAGTGATGAAATAAAGCTGAATAGAAGAACTTAACGTATAGCATAAATACTAATAGGAGGCGAAGATAAAATATAAGTATGTCTATTAAGAATTAAAAATACAACTGGATAGTAAGACATGTTGGATCGGACACCAGATTTCACAATTTTAGCACATTTCCATACTAAATTAGTTAAAGTTGTTAAATGTTTAAAAGTCGTGGTCAGGCCCGGCCCTAGGATGTGCGTGCCCAAGGCAGCATGCGGGGCCCAAGGCATGAGGGGGGCCCCAAGAAAAAAGAAAAAAAAAAGCATCGCGGAGTTGATTTCCTGAAAGCGCGGGGCCCAAGGCGGTTGCCTCGTTCGCCTTGCCCTAGGGCCGGACCTGGTCATGGTTCATCTACTAAATATAATAGACCACGATGTTCGTACTGTTCTTTCATGAATGGAAATACTTATTTCAGTAGTAGTGATACCAAGTAAACATTTAGGATACGTTATGATACTAACTGCGCAACATATACTATTATTTATTAATAACTTGTGAAAAGACATATGTTGGACAAACCTGTCAGTAAGTATCTAAACGAAGGAGCAAACATTGATTTGACATAAATAACTTTATCCATCCATCTTTTTAATTTCATATCTCGACACACTTTAATGACGGATTCCATCATGTACAAGACTTTTCAGTTAAGGCTCTTGATATTGCTAATTTGGAAATGGAATGTCTGCAGAAAGAAATATATTTTATTCACCGTCTGGATACTTTCTATCCTATGCTTTAGATTCTAAGATTATATATATATATATATATATATATATATATATATATATATATATATATATATATATATATATATATATATATATATATATGATTGATAAATGTATTTTATTTGGTCACTTCTGTTGTTATTGGTGTGGGTGTGAAATATATTCTTGATAACTGTTTTGGCTGGACTGAACCCGTTTTAAAGAAGTTTGCCTACAACGTCTTGGGGTTTGTTTTTTCTTTGGTTTTTTTTTGGTCTGTTTCTCTCAGCTGTTTTTTTTTTTCTTTTCCTTTTTCATAAAATTTTATTGTTATATTTACATGATGAAAAATACATTAATATATCAACAAAAACATTTTATAATTTTATTTATCTTTTGCAGAAAACTTATCCAATATCAATGCAAAAGTAATATGGAATTTAAAAATAGACAATCCTCTTTGTAGTTCTTCTAACTATTTATTTAGCAAAATAACAAAAAATAATTTTCTACTAAATTTCCTTATTTGAAAATCTGATATTATAAAATTCTGCAATCTTAAAATCTTTGCACGAAGGGTTGTAATTCAACATTAATTCTGAAATGGATCATACATTAAAATGAAACATTAGATTCACCGTTGGATACTGTCAGAGATAATTATTCATTTATATATATTTAACGGGAAATAAAACTATTCCTTTATACATGTTCTCGCAGTAAATAAGAACTTCTGTCTAGCTACACCGCTTTCGTTGCCAGGTATAGTTTTACTTTCAGTATGAATTAAACACATCAGCACATAGATGCAGTGCTGTGCATGTCACGCAGTTCACATTCAGCGAAGAACGTTGAAGGTAATTCGCTTGTTTTACGCTCTGAGACATGAACTATTCTATCTGTAGCTACTCTACTTTTTTTTTTAATTTACGGGTGTGTGCGGGATACAGTGTTCAGTTATTACATTCTATCACTTTGTTTAAGAGAAAGCCAGTCCAACAAAGGAAGTAATCTTCTAGGTAAAGATTAAAAACAGACCCAAAACATCCGGATGCGAAAAGCGTCCTCTGAAAACTCTCTTGGTGTAGGAAATATTCTAATTGTTCCGCGCTCATTTTTTTTTTTTTTTTTTAAAAAAAAATCTTATTCTTTTGTTTGTCCATCTTCGCAAGCCAAGGTTTCGATATGTCAGCCTATCTACACCTTGGCGGATCGATCAGATATTTGGGTGCTTTGAACTAGCGACAATTATTGGTTTCACGAGTTTCCTCCTTTAGCATGCAATGCCAACCAACAAAGTCCAGTAACGTATGACAGCGACGGCCGAAAATGGTGAAGGCAATTAAAATCAAAAGGATACTTTGTAAGTTTAATATCAAAAGGCTAACTACATACCAGAAAGAAACCATCACAGGTGCATTTGACGATAAAGAATGTATTTGTACAAACACGGACCTGCAGCGGAAAATCACTTATTTATAAGTCCATTCCAATTGTGTGTACCCCTTGTTTCGATCATGGAGGAACAGTGTTCAGATTTGAATATCTTGATTTAGATTGGATGCGGTGGCTTGTCACCGCATCCAATGAAATTCACAGACCCGAAGCACTGATATATCTGATCGCTCCGCCAAGGTGTAGATAGGCTAACATATAGGAACCTTGGCTTGCGAAGATGGGGTTTGGCAACTGTATTAACTCTCCACATCCGAAGCTGAATATTATGGCACTTGATTTTTTCTAAGTCTTCACTGTCTGTGATTTTCCATTTCTGCCAGTAAAATCTCAAATTCGGCCGCACTATTTATTTTATCCTCAATTGTTGCCGAGCACAATTTACTGATCGTATTGAGACTGTTCTGTGCAGCTGCAAATATTTCGGAATAGACGCGTACTCGTGAATGTAGTTGCATCGAAATTAATTTACTAGCACAACAAGAGACACCAGTTACTATCGATATAGCTCCAACAACATTACCGATTGGTGCACCTACAGTGGTCGATGTTGTTGTGATTCCATTCACACCAAGACGAGCAGTTGCTGCTTAAGCAAGACCGCAAATAGCATCCATGACCAAACACGTGCGTTTGTATTTCACGATAAGTGAGGTTCTCTTGGTAATTTTATCTTGCAGCTCTTGATCCGCTTCAATTATTTTTTCACTCCGGTAAAGATAAGGGTCTGCCATAGTACTTTTATTAATAATACAATCACGTATTTTAATTGCACGACAGGAATAGGTTATCCAGTCTCATCACCACACGTAGGCGCAATACGCAGATGCACTTCTAACCAATTACCTTTTTTTACTGGCACAATTGTTATACAATTATTTTTGAAAAAAAAACTCTGCCTCGGGAATACTTAAATCTCCGGCGAATGTGCGTTCTGGTGGTTTGACACAACGATTACGCCAGAACCTTTTACATCTAAGGATCGTCTTTTCCTAATAACTGTTACCCCAACAAGTGCGTCCTTGTTGAATAACAATCGAGACCTTTCGTTTCTCATCTGAGTTAATGATGGTTTAAAATATTCGATTGCGAACGTAACTATGGTGGATACATCGGTGAATGCTACTTCACCATTGCAGAAACAATCCCGGAGAGGTTTAATACCTGCTCCTGTAATCAACTTTTGGGCGTTTGCCTGTGTCATGATTCCAAGCCGGCCTGGAGTTCATTGTGGTACATCAGGGTGGTTCCATTAACTGATTTCTATTTGACCCTTAACAAACTTATAGTTAGTGTGTAAGAGGTCTGCTAACACCACTTTGACGCAGATATTCATTTACAAATGGAACAAAATCATCGATATCGATGTTTCATCCTTTGTTAGGTCATTCCACACCCCGTAGGTAAATTCTGCAACCTAAAATCTAATCTTAAATACGAACATCATAGGCTGTTAAGTACCGGTGAGGATAAACGTTGAGAGCTTCGAAATGTATTTCATCTCCGGCAACTAATGATGTTGATAATGAATACGTGTAATAATAAATTATAATTGTGCTGCCTGTATTGCAAATTATTACTCTTGGCAAAAACATAATCAAGATGCTGATGATCATTTATCAACATTGTCTTTAAACTCCATGTACTTTTTTTTTTATCCCAGTTATGATAAACAAGTATGATCCAGACTCGCGCACCTTTAAGATGTGACTCTTAGGCCTATCAAAATCACTTGTACCACAGTAAAAATAAGTGGACCACGTGCTAAGGTAAGACATCAGTTTTTTCGTTTCATTCTTTGACTACTATTCCACAAAATTGGCTCTGTGCAGGTACACGTGGTGGTGGTACGTCAGCGATTTGTTGATCCACGCATCGTGTCTTGCTGCATTAGTATCATCAACATACTTTTTGATAAACACAAACGACGCACAGCTTTCTCTGATTCCACCGTTGTGAGTGAGCTCAACCAGATTCTTTACCACAAAGTCACCTTTGAACTTGACAATAATATCTTGAATGTCCACGTTTGATGTTTTCGGTTTGCCAGTGTGATCTCCTAAAATCACAAGGTCACCTGGATCGACACAAACAAACTTGCTGACAAAATCAGTAAAATTCGCTTTAGTGGCCAACCGGCTCAGATCCACATCTACACCGTGTCGTCGAGCTGAGTAACGTCTGTCAGTTTTAATAGACTTTGCTGTATAATATCACACGTACTTTAATGTGAAATCAAGAAGTGTTTGCGGGGTTGGTAAACGCTCCAGTGTCACGAAATACATCTCATGTGTGGTCAACGACATACCACGTCCAATGAATATTTCTACAACTATGCACGTCAATGCCACGAAATATCATCAGCATGTTACAGTTGTCATGAAATAAGTTTTGGTACTTGGACGTATAGTTGGATCAAATAGATGACGTCAGCGTTTTTACTGCGACTTCGTGAAAATATTTGTCCGGGACTGACTTGATTTTCTAGCATCACATCGTCATACACGAGAAGATTGTTTTTCTTTGCATCAAAATCATTAATGGTAGGGGCTTCGTCAATCGTGGAAAAGAAATCGACGGAAGCTCAGCTTCCTGTGGTCGACAAAGTCGTCTTAACGTAGTTACCATTTCTCAACGATCTTTTGCTACTCAAATCTTTTTGAAAATCTTTTTAAACAGCATAGCACGGTTGATCATAAGCCGATGGCGTAATCACGTACAAACGATCCCAGAGTTTTTTTCCGGATCCAGCAGGGCCAATGATTAGTGCACGAACTGAGTTTGGAAACACGGTTCAGTCACCATGCTTGGACGGTTTGGTGCTGTTTGTGCGGTGAAATCGATGACGGAAAAGTTTTTGCTCTTACCATAAGCATTTTCGAACTTTCTTGTCATGATGCCATTGAATAATTGTCATTCGCATAACACAATCACATTTGCACTCGAGTTCAAACACGTAAAGGACAATCAGCGGTTACTGGTAATTGTGCTCGATGTGAAGCAAAGAAGTTTACATTTAATAGGAAAGCTGCAAACGGTTAAAAATCTCATCGGCGGCGGTGATATCGCGATCAGTGACACCACTGAGTAAATATCCGGGAGTAAAGCACCTTTCTGGATACAATTACTGTGAGCCTGGTACACGGCAACGATCTACAACTCGATTCTAACAATCAACCAAGGTCTGGTGAAACACCTATTAATCGCGTCGATGCTGCGTATTACCGACATGATCTTGCATACCAAGCATCCAATGGTATCCGTGGACGTTAACATGCCGATTAGGCCGTAGAGAGCGATCACGAGCACTGGGGTAAGAAACACCCGGGCCTCTCCTAGTTCTTGTTCTTGATGCCGATGTTGATCTAAGGCATGACTTGAATGCAACTAATCCAATACTTGGAGAACGAATCGCACGATGGGTCGTCAACTCAGATATGAAAGCCAAGATTGCACTGGGTGTCACTCATTAAAAGTAAAAATTATACCAGTATAAAATACAAAAATGGACACAAAAACCCGAGCATTATCCAAAATATACTATTGTCCGCGTGAGTATTGGAGAGTTGAAACCGCCGTGGAACAGTTAGCCAGTGCAGCCAAGATCACTCATGGGAATGCTCGACCATTCATTTACCAGTGCCAAAACTAATTCCATTGGGTTGGTTTGATGACCAAATACCTAATGACGTTCGTCAGGCAGGACCGATTACACATCTACAAATACGAGCTCGCTATTGTCGATGTGGTGAGCAGATATAAAGAAGCGGAGCTGCTGACATCAATCGATTCTGCTAATGTCGCACGCGGCCCACTCACTTAGCCACGATTGTTACAAGTGGATCCTGGCAAAAAATTTCTCGGATCTGTGACTGTGATGCTGGCCAATCACCATGTGTGAATACGTGTCAGGCATGTCAATGTACATCATGACCAAGCTATAGTGGAACGATTTAATCGCACTCTTGCAGAACGGTTATTCCGTCATCAATATGCACAGGAATTGTTGATGACACCAGAACGGTTTCAGGAATGGGTAACCCTACTTCCATTCGTCATAGTAGCTTTGAACAATGAAGTGCGCGACTGGATTAAAACAAGCCAATGCGATTCGACAAAGGACCATCACTATGACTCAGAAAATGATTTCACAGCCAGCACCCTTACAACCGCTTGAAAACAAGTTTGTTCGGTATTTGTATGCACGTGGAGAGTTGGAAGGTGTAAAACAGCGTGATGCAACTGACCCAGTATGGTTCGTGGATGTATTCACGGTTTTTGGAACGGAATGATACTTCAAGACAACCAACACGTTACCGTTTGGGCCATCATCATCTGGTGGCCAGAAATGCATTTGTGCGAGAGAAATTACAAGTCGTTCCAGAAAATACGAAATTGACACCTGGATGTGTGTTGGTACGTTGATGCATGGCACTAGCAGATATCCATGGACATCAATCAATCGTAAGCTGATTTGACCAAATTTGTTTGTGCCATGTCCGCGTACACATCATCGGCGGTGATATGTATCAGCAACGAGTCATTATCAGTGTACAGCATTTAGACCCAATCGTGATAAAAGGTTTGATCATGTCATAGTAAAATTCGTATATGAGCAGCTTGGACAAGTTCGGCACAGACGGACCCACATAGATTGGTTTTGTTAGTTTGAGTTTTCAGTTTTTACTGTGTACGGTAATAAGTCCACCATCACAGATTTTTCTTGATTCAAAGGCCTGGTCAGCGATGAACATTCGAAGTTTGTCCTGCTCACTATCACAGACAAGATCGACACTGATTTTGTTTGCGCAGATTCTCCATTTTCTCATCTCGAAACACGGAATTGTTTATGATTTTGAAAAAGTCCTTTTCAAAGTCATTGGTGGCAATTGTGCTTAGGTCAGTATTCATCTGAATGTACGGGGCCATCCAGGCTTGCTGAAGAAATTCGAGCACGCGATGGACTTTGGTTACACGCATACCCACTCGCAGATACAACTGCAGATTTCCCACGTGCAATGCATAATTGTGTTTGGTCCGAAGACTTGGTACCGGTTTGATGCATTCAGTTTATTTACGTCCAGACTCATCAACGATCGCGCACTGGTACGAGGACAGCCATGTACCGAGCACCGACAGCGCTTCCGGTGCTTACGGATAATCGTTGCGTGCGGCATGTAAATAATCAGGATATTCCAGGTCAACTTCAAACAAGTATCCGTAATGAGCAGTTCTTGCGTGTTAAATACATGCATGCAACGTCTGTGTGGATATTTCTTTTCCTTGTTCTTGCTGTGCTGGTTAAGTAGTCGACCGAGATTCTTCATCTACACATAGTGCGATACCGATTCTGAATCTTTCATTTTACTCAACCGTAACAGATCAATATGGATTCGTCCATGTTGACCATGGGTAGATAATAGCAGCGGATAAAAGCCTTTATCATAAGTGAACACATTAACAGAGATACCTGAGTTAAGTGTTTCAAATTTCTTCAGTGTGGCATTAGTCACTTGAACTGAAAATTGGATATCACCAAAGCCGAGTTCACCCAGATGTTTCTGATATTTTCGAAGCATATCTTGGTGATCATCAGCTGGATATAACGCTGACAAAATTGCCCATTCAAAACAACTGTTGTCAAAATTCTTCACGTTGATAACTGACCTTGGTGGGATCCAGTTTGGTGTTGCAATGTAACTGAATCCATGAAACGGGTGATACGGCAAGAAATGTACCTCGACCTGGCCACATCTTTCGAGAGTCCATCCCGAACCTGTAATGGTGTGTTTCTTCAGCGTTTCGATAATCTTTTAATGCCTCTACCAATTTCATCATTGATGACGCTGCTGTCTTTGCGGTTCAGGATCACACGAGCACCATTGTGAATCCACGGTGTAGTAGTTTTAAATCGATCCTTGTCACGACTAACTGGCATAACCAGATGAGCACTAAGAACAATATTTGCTTTGACCCTAGCATGGCCAAAATTTTGTAACACACTTACGATTCCAGGAAACTTTTGTCATTAGTTGCCGAGCGTCTTTGTCTGGCGTGTATATGGGTGGGATAAAGGTCGCATGATTTTCTGACTCGCCACTAACTTTTTGAAATTTGAATTCGGGCACATGTGATTGTTGTGTTTTTGCACGAACATACTCAGCTGCTTAAGTAAGTGATAGCAGATGCGAGGTGTTCATCCTCAGCACGAAGACGGTTTTGTTCAAACGTGTCTACTACTCCAGTTATGTCAGCTTTTTTTGCACCTCTGTATATTCGATTATTACGTTCATGTGCGAATTATTTTAGTTGTTTTACCGTTTTGTTGGCGATTGTTGCTGTTGCCGCAACTGCAGTGGCAACCGGTGGTGGGGATAGTTGATGATTCAGTACAAATACGGATCTGAATAATTCAAGTATGTCTGCCTTTCTCATACGACTTGGTAGTATACTCCATGCTGTCGTGCGACTTGTTTTAGCTGTGACACAGTAGGCATGTGTGTACTAAGGAGATGACGAAGCGTCTTTCCAATTGAAAAAAATTGTCGATGGCTTGTTTTATATTTGGTATTTTGTCAGGATCAGAAACTGCGATCTCTTCAATCGTGGTTATTATTTCATCTATTTCTGTTTTATTTTTTGTTTTTGGTATCTGTTGTGCTTATACAGCCACAGGTGTTTGTGGTTTTGATTTGTTTTTGCGCTCTTTATAGTACTCACAAACAAATCCACAAGGCTGGCAGAGTTGATTATTATGTGATTTGACCTCGATGCCACATTTCAGGCAGAGTCGTGCCCCTAGTCCATCACGTAATATTTGCGTATGATCTACAATATTCATAATAGCATGTTCTGCCACAGGGTTCGTATTTTCCAAGGCAGGCAACTTTGCATTTGCTGCGTCCCAATATACACACCCGCTAGCGTTTATCTAATTGACGGAAACACTGCTACATGTTCTGTTCTATGTTGTTAGCAGTACCCCCACTCGTACTCTCCATTGCAAACACAAAGCTGTAAATCAACCCTTGCCAAATAATTAACTACGCCAATCTCCGAGTACCCGGAGCGAAATTCTCCTGCGGTGTTGAATGAAACATTTTTCAGAAACAGGTCAGCCTCAATAAGCGCAAGTGAGTCATCATCGAGTACGACAGCAACATAAAAGTTGTCAGGCGACCGTCGTACATATCCAATAAAGTTAAACCTCTCGTAAATTTCATCCATTTTTTGTGTTTGTGAGAGTGTCTCAAAATTTGTTAAATATTTCTTTTTGGTTCGCGGTGTATTGCCATACAAAACAATTTGAGTTCGGATACCATTCTTATACTTAGCATTTGTTTAATTAGCCTGCTTTTGAACATCTTCGTCACTGACTTCATCATAAACTTCACTCGCTTCAGACGCAGTGGACAAGTTATGCTTCTTTTGAGGATTTGCTCTTTCGTACTCGATATTCCGCAGGTTCTTTTTTAGTTTTAGTTGCCTTAAAAATCTGCAAAAGTTTATTTTGTTCCATTTCAAAGGTCACTGCCAAATTAACCAACTTGTCAACTTGCTCTGAATTTGTTTCGGAAAATTCGTACATCTTCTGTGTTTCGTTAATGAACCTGCATGATGCATTTAAATAATATAGCAATATCAATTTATCGGTCAAATTTTTGATAGTCCATTCTTTTGGAAGATTTACGCAACTATTTGTAACCGCCATAAATCATTGCAATATTCTTTACTAATCAATAGTTTCGCTGTCACTCAACATTTGTATATAAGCAGCCACAGACATTTCTTCAATATGAGAATATTCACCACTCACTTCAACTATATAAATTTCTTTCTGCCATTTCAATATTATCATTGTACATATGCCACCACTGTGAAAAATAAAATCAATACACTGCAGAGGCTGATAAAGTGCATTGATTCATTCATTGTACTAGGCTGACAGTGTGCGTATATTTATTGCTACCATAGGCTTGCGTGTCTGAGTACACCCCTCTGCAGGATATTTTGTCATTTCTACAATCACTGCAGACTAGAACAAGTAGTCCGAAAGGCCGGTGTCTGTTTCCACTGGCCCACTTTCCGGGCACTTAAGTTCCAAACGAAACTCTACCTACCATGACTGAATCTCGTGGGTACTTGCGTGTGTTAAAAATTAAATTGAAGAACAGACAACGCTCACATAGGTGCTAAATTGTCATGGCAGGTAGAGACGAGGACATGAAGAAGGACGCAAAGTACGCCAGTGGGGCAAAACCCGTTGTTTCATACTACTAGTGTGTATTGGTAAGCAATTTCGCATGTATATTTTAACACTGCATTTAATTGTAGAGTAGAATCTATTAATGTGAACTGATGTCTCTGCATTTGTTTTAAATAATAATGTTGGTGTGTGGTGGAGTGTGTAGGCATGGACATTTAGCCTAGAAACACAATGGCTACAAGTACATTTTGACAGTGACAAAATTATTATAAAATACGCATGGACTCAGAGAGTAAAAACAAAAATGGGGGATGACATACACGAAGCTTTCACGGATATCTTCAAACAGAGAGTCTGAAAAGGCACAGACTGATTAGGGAAAAGAGTTTTGCAATAACATAGTGAAAGATTTGTTGGACAAGATCAACTGCGAGTACTGTTCAACCTACTCTGACCAAAAGGCAACAATAGTTGAAAGAATTAACAGAACTCTGAATGTAAAGTATTTCACACAAAACAAAACCAGAAAATGGGTTGATGTTTCAGCAGAGCTAATTAAAAGATACAATAACAGCCACCAACCATCAACAGATATGTCTCCACTTGAAGCAAGGATTAAAAACCAAAACAAAACACAAAGATCAAAAGTATGGATCAATCTGTTCGTTTATTGAACTAATGCATATGCCACTCCAAAATTTAAAACTGATGAAACATAATTTCTAAATATAAAACAATATTTGCAACGGTCTACCTTCTTAATCCACCAAGGATATATTCAGAATTTAACCAAGCCATACAAGGCAATCTAGTTGTTTACAAACTAGAAGACATGAAGAGAGATGGTACGAGGGCACGTTTTATAAGCATGCATCATCTATGTATGACAAACAACATGACGTGTACAAAAACTGAACAGATTCTGAAGACTAAAGGAATGAAAGAAAAAGAAATTATGACATGGAGATGAGCTTTATGGTTTGTGTAATAGTTGGGAACGGGCAGAAAGCATTATTCAGTTAACATAAATTGTAGAAGCCCTATACATTTCAAACAAAATAAATTTAGCCACTTAAATGAATGGAACAATCAAATGCACCAACACAGGTAAAATGATACAAATATCACGCAGAGAAAGCTGGTGGAGGAATGGAACAACAAAATACAGTTTGCCAGAAATGCTGCCATTAAGGAAACCAAACTAGGTTAATGTGGTATTGAATTGGAGGAAATGAAAATATTGTAGATCAAAATACAAGAGAATTACACGTGTGTGTGGAAAAAACAATAAACTGAAGATCGATGTATTTTTACAAGATAAACCAATTTCACACTAATTTCTTGTTATTATGTAATGGGCGTCAGATTAAAACAAAAAGCAAAACAAAAACAAACAACAACAAAAAAGAAACTATATAATTACAGCACCTTACCTTTGTCCCGCAACTCAGTTTGACTCTCCAATGAACCAGGATATTTCAAAAATATGTAATAAAATTTCAGTCTGATATGAAATGTTGGCAGAGTCAACTAAACTGGGCAGTGTGTATGGCAACAATGGATTGTAGGATTTAAAACACATCTGATTCAAGAAATTTTTACAGATACTGCAAAAAGCTGACCAAATCAGATAGCAAGTTTGCTTTATATTCCAGATGACAAATAATTTGCAACAATTTCAAATTTCCAGCATGATATGACTGGAGATACATAAATGAACACAACAAGTACGGAATCAATAATTGGACACAGGACTTAAAACTGCATACCAAGGTTTTGGAAAACCTACATCAGCTGTTGTGTTAGCATCTTAAAAATGTAGATATATATAGCTATGGAGCCAGAACTGTTGAATACTGGAGAACATTGCCAGCTGATGAAATTAATTCTGTAGCAGGAAAAGAAAAGTCAACAGGCTGTACATATTTTTATGTAAGATGGTAATAACCTGATAGATGAGAGAATATCTAGAGTGAATCAAACTAACATAGCAAACGTAATCTGTATGTTGCATCCATCGATCAAAACCAAACACGTAATATGCAGTCTGATTCAACATTAGTATACAGTGTTACAAAGCTGATGCTGCTACTAATTTGAGGATAGAAAGGTTACAACACAGATGAAAATATTTATGGTTTAATTCCAACAGTACATAATAGATTCAAAATAGTAAATTGGACTATGTTGTTGGAGATGACGGTATCGTTTTGTTATCAAGTGATACGGTTATGAAAATAGCTAGTAAAGTTGAATGTTACAATTTATATAAATACAGTGACTCATTTAAACTGGGCTTATATCCTACTATTAACACCGAGATAACCAAAAGTGGTACTGCAATAGCTGTTTTATAACCAGTAACAGAATGGCAAGAACACTGTGAAGGACAAAGATAAATGAGTAAAATTTTGTACAGATGATGGTCTTTCTTGAAAATGCATTGCTTGTGGCATTGTTGTGCATGTTTGATAATTATATCTGATTATCTGATGCTCAAAAGAAAGGAAAAAATCCCCAAACATCAGCAACCATTAAATAAATAAACAATCATTTAGTTTGATACTTATTGTTGTGGGAGCTGGTATGGTTTGCATATTGAAATCGGCTATGAATCTTTAAATCTCCTAGTCATTATGTTTATACCTCTAACCAATAATGCAATTAAACAACCAATTAATGGTAAGACAAGTAGCATCACGTGTTCAGAAAGGAACGAAGCAATTTGTCAAGTACTCCAATGCAAGCAGTATATCACTACTGCCAATGATTTCAGGTAAAGCTGATGCTGCACTTTTGGCTAAATCAAACAAAAGAATTAGCTACATTTTGCAAGCCTATTTTGATTATTTAAAAAAAAAATTAATGGCTTGGAATGGGTTTTTTGGATAGCAGGAGTATGTGGGGTAGGAACAGCAGCACAATTTGCCAAATTTTTGCCATAGATTGAGCAACGGTTGATATTGCCATTGCAATCATAATAACAACTGCTGTTCTTGTTACATCCTTTCTTTGAAAAGTTGCTTCAGCCTTTCACCAAATGACAATCCCCATCTCCTTCGAACTTGAGCTTTCTGATTGTTTTCCTAAAACATCACTCCAACTCATTTAGATGTGTAACTATTTGGGTTCGTTTACTTTGAACACTTTTTAACTTTTCATGGGTAACATTGTTTGCTTGGATCTTTTTCCTAGCTTATTTCATTGTTTGTTAGCTCTTTAATACGCTTTTTATGTTTCAATACTACCTTATTGTGAACTTTAGTTTTAATTGGACAACTTGTAAAGCAGTTGCACATCTTAATTCTCTTTTCTTTGCATGTGGAAGTTCTCCACTTTGCCATGAAATTTAAATTATATTCACCATTACTATCTGTAGACATACAAATAGTTACTTACAAAAGCCAATGAAACATTTTACCTTTAATTTCCTTATTGTCACTTCAGTATGACTTGGTTTTGCTTTTTAGTATAGGATTAACATTTACACTATTTTAGTTTTCAAAGTCTCAAACAATATTTACAGTTTCATTAATTCCTGTTTGAATCTGCATATCTACCATCTCATCATCCTCATATTCAGGATTTTCAAGTTCTTTCATTACCACCTGCAGCCATTTATTTTCGTTCTAACTAACAAGAAAATGGATGTCATGTGTAGACAATGAACTGGGATTCACCTCAAGTGATGCTTCCTGTTTTATGGAAAAGAAAATTAGATCGATTTGTCCTGAAACATTGCTTGAACTTAAACATGAGAACAAACAAGAATCGAACATAAACATTGCAAACGGAACATATAACGAGAAAAGCAGTAAAAGCTTGACTAATAATAGTTGGAAAACATATAAGAGAAAAGAGTTTTATAAAAGATGTATTAAATATTTGTCAATGCAAAAAGCTCTAAATCATTTTTAGATATTGCAATTTACACTGTGACATCACGTATCGGCAAAATTGTGCCAATGACAACCTGGAAATTTTACAAAATGAACTGTCGGATGACTACACGACTTCAAACCAAATTCGATATTTCATTGTATCTTTGTTAGTTAAGCTAGCATTGCTTCTCTGTTCTAGTACTAGTGTGATAACGTTAATATATGTCAATTTCAAGAAGACAATATTACAAAACAGGGAAATAAGATTTTGAAAAATGACTAACATGTAAAAGTTATTTTGTTACTGATATTGCTTCATTTAACCTATATATTACAACAGTTGCCATTACAGTAGTAGCTTTTTACTATTTAAGGAAGTTTATAGAGAAAATAGACTAAATAATACTGTCCAAAAAATCTTATCAGTGATGAAGTTGGCCATTTTGAACTGTTGGGTCGCATTTTATCAATCTCTTCACTAGCTGGCATTTTATCATGCTTTATTATTTTAACTGTATAAGTTGCATACCTCATAAATTGTTCAGTGGAAACTTTTTTTTGTTGCTGCTTAGGTTAGGAGTGATCAAACAAGGCAAACAGAACTACATGATTAATGTCTCATTCACTTTCACCGACACCTTCGGGTTCTTGGAAATTTTGCCATCTGCAGTAACAGTCAGTTGATGGCACACCAAGTATATTCAATGACACCTCTGATCTGATGTTTTTCATCAAAGGGGATAAAATTGTATTGCTGATTATCCAGAAATTTTGATTGATATTTCTAAAGTATTTGTATCAGTGCAATCTACTTTATCTCTTCATTTATTTTCATTTATTCTTTACAGTAGTACGTTTTCTCTCTACCAATTTTTCAACCTCTCTTTTGTTGCAAGTTGTACAATAGCTGCAGCTCCTTTAAATGCTCCATACATAGGACATATTTTGGATTCTATTTTATTTTTATAATTGCATTTGAAAGTACCAGTATCTTCAGTACTACAAGAGATATCCTGTCATCAATGCAATGGATCTTTATTCATCTTGAATTAGTTATGTAACTTACAATACTCATGTGTATTAAATGGAAGACAGTAAATATATATTTAAAAAAATGAGATCAGGGTTATAGAAATTGCAGCAATTAACTTCACAAAGAACAAAAAATCCACAAAGAACTTAACTTTGTTGGCAACTTCGGAAACGTTCACAGGGATTTAAAGCTGCAACTACAGCTGTCTCTTATCTGACTTGGCAGTGGCAACAATCTAATACACCACACAATATTACGAGGAGTGAAACATGAGGGACATTTCACATGTTTGGGATCAAGAATACAAACCAAATATTCTGCTGTTCGTCCACAATGGACATTTCTCTTTGTAAATATTAATTAAATTTTAGAGATATAAGAATGTATTTCAACCCATTCATCACTTTTGTTGTCTCCAACAAATTCATAAGTGTGACAATTTGATGCAGTCACATCTCATGAAACACAATTATAGCCTAAACAGTGCTGATGTGTTATATATACATGTTTTTCTTAGCTCCCAAGCATGTTTAGTCAAATATAGCTTTGTCAAAAGTAGTACCAGGATCAGCACCAAAATCGACACATTTAGCAATTTATTTGGAGACAGCAAAACAAACTTGATAAGCTGCTTGGAACACATCCTTAGATTCTATTAACTTCTTACATACAAAAGCTGGCCTCCTGAATCTGTCATATATCCTGGACTTGTCCAACAAAACTGATGTTTTGACTACTATAAAAGGCCAAAATGAAAGAAAAACACTTGTATTCAGGCTTGATGCTGGGGTCACGCTACCAGGCGAAGTGGGCGATTAAGTCGCCTAAAAAAATGTAAACTTCACCTTCTTCTGTTAGGAAAGCGAAAACGACTTCGCCCAACGATTTTTTTTTTTTTTTTTTTTTTTGAGGTACATTGACAAATTATACTTTTTGAGATGCCCCTTCGCCTTACACAGGTTTAAAGGTATTCTTCAAGCCATCAGTAGCTAGGCCTAGTTTTTATATCAATTACGCTGACAAACAATCCCTTGCACATTCACAGGCATGTGTTTTGATAGCTGATTGACCATTAACCATTTCCCCGAGTTGGCAACTAAGGCCCCTATCACCATCCGATTTACGCATGTTATCCTTCGATGACAAAAAAATACAAACTTGTCTTTCGAAACTTTAACAATAGTATGTAAATAGCTATTTGTGTTTTAAGAATAAAATCGGTGATCTGGATATTGTAACTGCCTCTTGTATACTATTTCGTCATAAAATTAGTTTGAAACTGCAAGTGTACCAGTAACAGGGAAAAAATGGCGGACATCGCTATGTCTGGGAAGTAACAGTTTATTAGATTTTGTGTCTTCGTAAATCATTGAGCAAAAATATACAGAAAAATATACAATTCATAGAAAGCAAAGCCTAGGTATTATGTTATTTCAGATTTAACTTTAAAATGCAATTATATAGGTCAGAAACGTATGAGACAATGCTATGTTGTGGAATTCGCGAGAAGCGTTGTAAGGTCAAAGTTGTTTTCTGGCGTGACTCGTATTTGTGAAAATACGGAAAAAAGCTGCGAAGCAGATAATATTTAATCAATGTCTAAAATTAATACAAGTACACAGACAAATAAATAAACCATAAATTTGCATCCTATCATGATTACATTACGAAAACCCCTCCTTCTAAAAATAGATGCACTCACGTCTGCGTTGATTCGGTTGGAAAGAGGGTTTAGTTCATATACCGACTATAAATGAGCCATGTCTGTAATTTTATGCATTTTAGTGTGTTATGATTGAATAGTTACGGTAATGTTTTATCCGCAACAAAGAAATGAGGACACTTGTGCATTTGCCCTCATGTACATGGTATAGGGGTTGTGTCAAACGCATTTAGAAATGTTTGAAAGTGAAATTATTGTGAACTTTTAAAAAGCATTTTAAAAAATAAATACAAAAATATAAAAAAAAATCGATTAAGGGTAGTTGATTAAGCATTTTTACCAACTTTCAATTACAATAATGTAATCTAGTTACTTAGTTAAATTTTGTTACAATGCAGTTTCTATTCTCTTTTAGAGTCATATGGCCAAAATAACTAAGAAAAATTTCTACTAGAAAATAAAGTATTGCTTAAATCCAGTGTTAAATGCAAATATGAATTCAAATAAGAGAACACACATTATATATATATATATATATATATATATATATATATATATATATATATATATATTGCGTTTCTTGCTTTGCATCCACTTCTCCCTGTTGAGGTTTCACTTCTCCCTGTTCTGCCCAAAAGGAGAAGTCACTTCTCCCTAAAATTCAAGTCTAGCTTGACTCCTGTGATGAATAACTATTTTCACTCAAATTCAAACAGATCTTATATGTAAAATGTACATTGTAACTGCTGTGATATTACTTTGGGGTGACAGTATAATGTAGCCCAGCTTGTTCCAGCCTCAACCAAGTTTGGAAGTAGACCATTTGATTTTGTGCATAAAAAAGGATGGTGGGAAAAAGTCTGTAATAGCACACTGCTCCACCTCCGCATTTAAAAGGATCTTGTGCATAAAAAGGGATTCCCAACATTTTCACAAAGAATACAGAAACCCAATAGAAATAAAATTTGAAATACAGTGTATTTCTAATTCAAGATTATAATAAATGCTGAAAAATCTGGCTTGTAACAAAATTTACAGCCAAAATTGTAATAATACACTGCTCCACCTCTACAATTTAAACTGATTTTGTTCCAAGGTCATGCCCACCAATGCTACTTGCAAGACCATCATAACTTTACGTCTTTTGGCCCATGTCTGAATGATGTGCCACTGAACGCATTCCTAGCCATATTTGCAAGAAATGAAAAAAGAATGTCTCAGATTGTTTAGCTTGTCTGTAATTCCAAAGATATATAATGGCATCAAAACCTGAATAAAAGACTAAATATTGACATACATTGTACATTGGGAGTTAATATTCTGATGTCAATTAATGTGGGTGGGTGGGGGTAAGATAAGGATGGGTGGGTGGAATTACCTTAACTATTGCCTCTAATGGAAAGAATGTCTGAAAACTATCCATAAAGTTTTATAATGTCTGTTTTAGTTGGACAATAAAATAGTTTGTCTGCATTTTAGATCTCTTTCATGTGTAACTGAAAGATCTCTATCACAGTTTTCTCCTCTGAGCATTTTGAAGAGTATGAGAAATTGTATTGCCTGAAAAATATGCAAACGTATACTCTGTGCTGCCTTAATGTCAATTCAGTATTTTTTGTACAACACCAACTGGTCATGATCTGCCCACAAGATATATATTTTAAATGAGACATTTCTCTTTTATGGTATCAACTTTGTCTCTCGTGTAACATCCTCCTGCTGAAAGATAGCGTTAATGGAAAACGATCTTCTGAATAGTAGTAGATTTAAACCTTCAAAACTTTTATTTCACAATAAAAGTTCACATCTGTAACCACTGTGTAAATAGATATACATTTTTCAACAATAATTTTCAAAAGGCGCCATCATTCTTGACTGTGCCATGTGCAGATGCAGGGCCCACATTATTCTGTAAATGATTGAGATTTAGGTCAATGCTGGGTATAATTTCACTGATGATTTAAAAAGGTAAAGACTCTCTTGATTTAAAGATTTTCACATCTTAAAAGAATTTATTTTGTAAAATGTGTGTGCCACTATGCACTGAATAACTTGTAGCTGGTACTGCAATAAGCACATCACTCTATAAAATCTGTAAATGAATTTTGGTGTTATTTTTTTATTGTTGACTCTACTTAAAAGCATGTATATATGGTATATTCTTTCATATAAAAAAAATCTTGTATTAAAAAAAACTGCAAGTATTGCTTGATATGAAGATATTGGTACAAGAAATACAGAATGAACTGAGCAGTGGCACTTCATACATGTGAATCAATTTTCATTCTCGTGAGAGTTTTCTCAACGCTGTTCTCGGAGATATTGGATCTACTTACCCACTCATCTGCAACATGTTTGTGAATACATCTAGAAGTTGTTGTTGTTGTAGGGTTTAACGCCATTTTTCAGCACAAGATAGGCTATACATGGCGGCCAGTGTCAATGGTGGAGGAAGAACCCAGAAAAACTCCGGAACCACTGACCCACAAGAAGCTACTGGCATGCTTTCTCACATACCCACATTGGCCAAACCAAAGACTTGAACCCACGTAGACAGAGGTGAGATGGCAATGATCCATAATGGTGAGCGCTTTAGACCTCTTGGCCACTCAGGGCCCCCATGTCTAGAAGTAACCTGATGACTTTGACCATACTGATGATAGGAAAGGAATATAACTACTAACAAGAACTACTAAAACGAAGAAAGCTGCAAATAATTCTTGCCTTGTATCATCAAAAACACTACATTTTGTTGTAATTGCATTATTTATTACCAATTACATTATGCTATGAAATTAATCAACAAACCATAGATGCAACATTTTGCTGCATATAATAAAGTTTAACTGTGACATCTTAACTTGTAAAACAACGTGACAATAATGCTGAGGCTAGTCCTTAAGCGCTTATAAACACTTTCAGGAGTTCCTGTAACAATAACATCAACCAATGCACTCCTGCTGCCCTTGCAGCTAAGATTTAAAAAAAAAATCTAATAACGATAACTCATTTTATTTACTCAGGCTGCACTAAAAGCTAAGATAATGATGTATTTTCCTATCTTCCTCTTTCTTTGTTTACAGCAATACCTTAAAACTAAAATGACCTATAAAGCTGGAAGAAATTAGTCTTAATTTTTATTTCAAAGGACTGTTTAACTAATTAAATGGGGATGGCTAAATCAGTATGGTTGTAATTAGGGAGTGGTCTTATTTTGGGTGAGGACAGTTGTATGTTTGTAATTAGAAGTGGCCTTATTTCAAGGGAGGACAGTGTGATACAGATACCCTGAATAGATGGAACAGAGTGATCTGTAACTTGATGGTTAAAGTTTACAGAAAATGCTCAACTCTTTTACTGACCATGGAAGCAGAAACTGAGAAAAATACCAATACAACAAATATGAATGATGAAACAAATTGCATTTTCTGCAGGAAATCTTTTAGATTCAAGTTTAATGTGGATCATGCTTATCCTCATTTGTTTAGATTCAAGTTTAATGTGGATCATGCTTATCCTCATTTGTTTAGATTTTACAGGTTAGGAATGGTTGTTTAGATCTCCAAAGTTTTAAAAAAAACATGTGAAAACTGACAAGTGCAGATTACACCATATGCAGTTTGCCTGTCAAAGTTATTTTTGAAACAATTCAAGAAAATTGATAGAATTAAGGTGACATGTAAATACTAACAATGAAGCAAAGACATCTTTCTACAACAAACTGCAAACAGTACTATATTTTTTCCTCTTGATGAAGATCTAGTCCTCAATTATCAACATCTTGATAAAGTATACTCCTCAATTACCAATATTTTGATCAAGGTATAGCCCTCAGTTATTGATATTTTGGAATTCACTTTATTATGAAATGAAGATCAATTATTCCATTGCCATGTAACTAATGGAAGGATCAATAAAAAAATCCAAAAACTTATGAAATAAACAAATTGTGATGTTTAATGTACAAATGACAAACATGAATCATTTTTACAAGTTTACATTTCAACAGAAAATATCAGAATTACTACAGTATATTTCAGCATGGTTGAATAGGTACACTCTTCCAATGTTGTGAAAAAAATATTTCACCAAGTAAAAATTATAACTATAAGCCTTCATAACATGAGAACTAAGTTATTTTGAGTTGATAAACAAAATTAAATTTAAATTTATAAATATGATTTGTAGCAGGCGATGGCCAGCATGAAAAATCTAGTAAAAATCACTCATTTATTCAAATTAAAATTTTTGTAAATGAGAATTTAAAACCAGTCATGGTCATAATAGTTTGCAGAAAATGTCTCACGCTGACTTCTAAAGGTGGAGTTGATTTGTACTGGAATCTCAGGTGTGTAAGATGTCTGCCAAAAGTCAGTTCTGACTGAAACTGAAATTCATTTACCTATCAAAATAAACCAAGTTCTCATGTCATCAAAGTTATCATTTAATAAGGTGAAGTATTTCTTTTTCTTCAGAAAATACTGGAAGGATATACCTAATATGCGAACATGCTGAAATGAAGTTTAACTTGATATGAAGAACAAAAAAAAAAAAAACCACTTGAACACACAAAAATTAAATTAATAAATAGGACTCTCAGCGCCTTCTATGTACATTATATCCAGCTTATGGAATGACCACTATGGCAGCCATATTGGATGTTAGGGAAGACTGTTTTCAATTAGAACCAACAATAATACAAGTCATACGGGTCTTGTAGGCATTCAACACTAATTATTTCAGTAATGTGTGTCATTTTATAGAATTTGATTCTAAATAACTTTAAGTGGCAAGTATTCACTTTTGGATTTTTATACATCCACATCTTTTTGGAACGTCATTATTTAGATGCCCCAAGAAGTGCATACCTCAAAATCAATGTTAAACTACGCAGATATTTTTGGACAAAATGAACCTAAAGGTGTGATCCAGTACAATCTATATTAAATGTCATGCACTATGATGTCACAATGAATGCTATGCATATTGATAAACAAATCCGTATTATATTGTTACGATTCCACTCAAAGTGCTCTTTTCTTGACCCAAGTTTAGTACATGGCCACCATTGTAAAAGACTGTAGAGATTGAGAATTTTCATCAGGAAGTTTCTTGATAAGAGTTAAGTTGCAGATCATTCAAAAATTAGGATTGAACAGACTTTGGTTAAAAAAAATTAGTGTTAGATTTTAAGAGAACAATTTATATTTAATTGAAAATGAGTAAATGTGCATACATGACCCATGTGACTTGTACTATAGACCTCAGAATAAAATAGTAAGCTAAGTTCATGACTTTTATTTGCTTCCTTGTAGTAAAGAAGACTTAGTGATAAGAAACATGATAGGCCATTGCATAATCTCTTCTAGTTTTTGTCCTGTTGTACTAACAAGTTTATGCAGTACTCGTTCTACAATTGCCCCAGTTTGGATGTCAATACAAGAATGTAACTTTTATTCTGAATTTATATTAAAAGAACAAAATTAGAAATATTAAACTTAAATATTATGCAATATAAAAGTTAGCACAATAATACTATATTTTGCTTTCCTTTTTAATTGCTCTCTTAAAATGCTAATTTTTAAGCAATCATAATAAACAGTGCAACTGAGATTAAATGCTATGTAATAGTCTTAAACAGCAAAGCAGTGTAAAGGACACACAAGAAACCGTAAAAATGTCTCTTTCATGAACAGGATGACACCTATGGACAGGAGAAGACACACAAGGAACAAAAAAACTCGTCCTACATGGACAGGATGAGACACTAGAGGAACTTCAAAATGAGGGAGGCATTTAAGGAATCAAAAATTTGTCCTTCTCTGACAGAAGAAATTTACAGAACCAGAAAAACTTATCCTTCATGGACAGAATTCTTTAGACAGGGGCTGACTGTGGATGTGATACTGACAAAATGGATTGTAACATGCCATTTTCTGGATGTGTCTGCTCAGAATGGTTACAATGCACATATACTTTAAGGAAATGCGCCATTCAATATAACGAAAGAAGCAACTGGAAGCAATGAATAAAGTGCAAGACATGTACTAGGCAGTTTATGACATCTATATACCAAGCAAATGATATTGTTAATTATGCAATTCTGCATGATGTCCACCGGGGGTGGGGATTTGTCCTCTCTGCATTAAAAAAAAAATCCATGGTGCAGTATATATTAATATGTATACATATATAGCTGCAAGTCTTTTGTCTGTTTGATTTTGGCTTTGCCCCACCCCTCAAAAATAACCCTCCTGTAGACATCCATGCATCTCCATGAACAAAATATATTTACATTTGCATAATGTCATTAATTTACATAACAAAATCATACATCAGTTTTCCATATTTGCAGATATTCAGGAGTACATTTAATCCTATTAAAACAATCTGACCGATGGTAAATAAAAGTCATGGGACCCTGATGACATTCTCAGATTTGTTGTACAAAATGAAACATGTCAAAATTTCTATAGTTGTGTAATCAGAAAATTTATATCTAGTCTGACAGCCACATCCTAAATGTTGCAAAACAGAATTTGACTCTTCTTGGATAATGCCACAAAATTACTTTATATTGGCTACATATATCTGCAAAGGAAACAAAGATCTGGTACTTGATGACATACGTATGTTATGGCCATAGATATGATTAATCTGCATGGAAATAAATATAGAAAATCTAACTTTCATTCCTCTCTTTCTCTGGAGGCTCATCCATACTTTCTCCAACATCATCCTGTTTTCTGTGATCAGACTCCAAGTCTGGCTGCTCTGAACCAGCACCATGTTCCTTTTGCTGAGAAAGTTGGGACTTGGCAGCTGTTCCCTCGCCTGCTTGTTCCTTGTCCAGTTCATCTTTTTCCTGTCTATCCCTCTTGTCTCCAGTAATGACATCAGTTTTCTTTTCCAATGCATTTCTCTCCTCCTCCATCGCATCATTTGTATCAGTTTTTCTCAGGTATTTGTTTATATCATCAATAGTAACTTCCTCACTCTGAATGTCCTCTTCCTCCTTCATCTGGGTCTCTCTTGTGATATTCTGTCTAAATATTTCCTCTCCCTGTGAGTCTTCTGATTCTTCACAGCTTTCTTCCATTTCTGATTCCTTTCTTTCTACATTGATACTTCGTTTATTTCCAATTTTTCTCTCCAAAGAGTCCTTTCCTTTATCTAAAATGTCTTCCTCTTTGTTAGAATCAGTATCCTCAGTTTCTCTGTGTTTCTTATTTGCAGTTCTTGCCCATGGCTTCTTCACATCATCTTCTTCAAAATCCCCTTTGTTTTCATTTTCTTCTTCTCTTTCCTCCTTATCTTTTTCATCTGTTGCTTCCTCTACACCTTCCTCTTCCAACTCCTCTTCCAACTCTTCTTCCACCTCATTCTCCTCCTCCTCCATTTCTTCTTCTTCCTCCTCTTCCTCTTTTTCCTCCCCTTCCTCTTTTTCCTCTCCTTTATCAACCTCACTAACCTTCAGTATCTTTTCTAGGTCCCTTCTTACAGGTTTAAAGTCCTTTGCCTTTACGTTACATTTAACAACTCCAAGTTCATATCGTTCCATGGCAGCTAATTTTGACTGGTCAACTCCAGCCTCTAGGAGAGATCGCAGAATCACAATGGCTGCCATGGTGCTATCGGGGTCATTAACTACCAGGCTTACTTCCTGCAAATGATGTGAGCGGTCATCATCTGAGTCAAACAGCATGAGTGCATCAAAAAATGCCTGTACACAGACATCCAGGGGGAATCCATAATTGCCTAAAAACAAAAATACCAGTTTGCATAAGTTGAGTAAGATTGGTGCAAACTATTAAATTTGCACAAGTCTTTAATTTCTTCACACCTGAAACACAATGGGTAGGTCTGCTAGTTTCCTAACAATTCATAACTGAGAACCATGATAACTTTTATTTTCAAACTCTTAAATAATTTGGTGGAATTAGGTACATATTCTGTACTACTGATACATCATTGGTCAAGTCAATGATTAAGTTTAGGAGGAAATTTGTTTACTTTATGAGTTCTTGTAAAAATTATTCTGCAGTTATTTGTGCAAGCTAAAGTTAGATTTTGGGAAATAACTGCAGAGGAGATAGTCAATACATTATTAAGAAATTATATACATCAAATTGTAAATCTCACAACTGGATAGATTTATAAGTAATTTGGATGTGTAACAAACTGACTGATATTTGTATTGGGTTGCACCTCTACAGGTTTTATTTGACATTCTCACATTCAGATGACATTATAAAAACACATGACACCTGGGTACAAATACATACTTACCTGCAGATATGAGTGGCGTTGCCAGAGTGCGTGCCCAGAGCTTGGAATTTGCATGCTGTAGACAGTTGATGTAGGTGCAGACCAGCAAATGTGTGCACTGCTGGCCTTGTGATTCCTTCCAAAGTGGACCCACTGCATGGATAATAGATACTACACGTCTGTGAAGACTTCCACCAGCACCGGTGTGTACCACCTCTGAGACATTTAACTTTCCATGCTCTTTAATGTATTTCTGGCATTCTGCCACCATCTTATGACCAGCAGCGTGAGCAATGACACGGGAGATACCATGCTGGAAACCCAGGTCTGAATAGGCAGAGTTTACAATGGCATCTGTCTGTTGCTTGGTGATGTCATCCATAACAACCTTAACATTGAAATCTTGGGACACTGTGAAGTCATAGGTCAGGGGAAGGTCACCGAAGTCAGCATGTGCCACATCAATACCACTTGTTTTGGGTGGAGATACTGGCCGGAGAAGGGAAGGTACAGGCATGGATGATCCTGGCCAACCTCTGCCTCTGAAAAATAAGAAATTTTTTATTTGAATATGAATTAAATTTCCAAACAATTACAAATTGCATCATATTATTTACATGTAACCATGTCATAAAACTGTGATGATAAAATTGTATATTAAAATACAGGACTTTAAATGTTATGCTTTTTGCTACATAAAATAATGATAAAAATCTCTGGTTTCTGTACATGTTTGTTAAGTTCCAAAAGCAATGTATTGAATGTTGTGTAGGATTATATCAGATACAAAGCTGCACAAGCTATATTAAGATATGAAACAAATATCAGTGCAATAGGAACTCCATGATCCTTTTTAACAAAACTCCAGCTTGCAAATCTTTTGATGGTGTGATAAAGCAAAAAGGTGGAAAATCACTGTGAAAAAAAAGGCAGAAAATGCATCAGGTGCTGAAATATGCAATGTTGTGAAGTACCTTACTAAAAGTATGAAGAAAACTTGACAAATTTTTTTGCACATGATAAATGAACAAGGTATAGTATCTAACAAACTTGAAAAAAGCACATTGTAATTGATAGTGACGAAGCTTTGGTTCATCAGGCACTATTTAATTGGATGGTTGCACATGCCTGTGTATTGAGACTACAATTGCCTGGCTGACTGGAAGCACATGACTGTCTAGATATCATCTAGATGACTGCAAGTGCATAAAAAAGTGCACGAGCGCTTAGAGAAAAAGTGGGGGGGGGTTTGGGTTCAAGGGTGGCATGGTGCATTGTGGTAGATTTTGTTAGTGGCAGTGAGAGTTATATCTATTCTTCTCATTCTCTGCATAATATATCACCATTATTGAACTGTACTGGTTGTAGTATATATTAAACTTGCCAAACTAGTTATAGGATAAGCTATGCAATACATAGTGTAATTTTTAAAACACATCCATCTACTAAAGTTATAATTACCTCCTACTTCGCTGTACAGGCAAGTTTTTCCTTATTTTCAAATTTAGCCAGATTTCATATGAAAGAATAAGTAAAAGATATCAAGTACCAAGTATTAACTTTTTGCACGAAAATATATAGAAGACATTAAATATTACTATAAAAAGTAATTATAGGTTACTGCATTTGTATGGGAAAATATGAACGAGTTTTTCGGATGGCTATACTGCACGACCTTGGAGGTGCAGTATATCCATCCGACAAAACGCATTCATATTTTCCCATACAAATGCAGTAACCTTTTTATTATATGCTCATTTTCTTATTCTACCCAAGGCTTAAATATATTAATAAAAATACACTACAAGAAACAAAGTAACTGAATGTATGCCGTATTCCAAACTAAATACACAAGCGTAGATGCATCATTACACAACATTATCAATGCGCACGTAACTCCGCCCAGATAAATTTGAAGTTGGTCGCGCGCTAGACGTAAGTTTCGAAAGAAAATGGCATTTGGTCTACTTAAAATTGAAATCTGGAGTCATATTGTGAATGAATGCGCATTGTAACAACTTTTCCATTTGATCTGGAATGAATACGTTTTGGTATTTTTGTCGATTCGACGCAATATCATGATTATGGTCTGGATTTATCTACACTAAGTAACTTACATCAGATTCCAGCAGCGTCTGTGCCAGTTCTACATGAAATACATCGTATTGAAGCAGCGAGGCTGAAGTGTGTTGACATCGGCATGTGTGTTTCTGTTCTGTCATTGAATTATTCAGATCATAATGTGGGAAAAATATGAAGTCTTTCAATTGCAATTATCGAAAAGACACTGTGGAATTTAATGTTTATTTCATTTTGAGTGCAGTATGGAGGATGTAACTGCACTTGGAATATACTTGAAATTACATTACAATTTCGAACTGTGTGATCAACCTTGAGAATCCATGACATGGTTCATGTAATTCTGATTTGCAGAACTAAGAAAGTACATTTTGAGGAAATTCAGGATATAAAATTGTAAGTATATTTTTGCCATTTTTTATTACCAGCTATGTTATTTGTAGGGACCCTGTCTGGCATCTATAGCTAGCCTAAATCTCAAACACTGTATCAAAAAAGTTAATGCAGAATGTGCCAAAGCTGCTGATATGTGGCAGTCCATGAAACATCTGCCTTAGTTCATTCAAAAACAAATTTAATCAACCAAAACGTAGAGCGTCTATTACACAAGTGTACATTATTTGTTTACAAAGTAGTTCCTAATACACTGTTGGGCACACGTGTCTTGCACGTGGGTGCAATATGAAGATGTGCAATATTGTAAAATATTGCACGATTCTGACAATGTAAAGTTAACGGAGAAAAAAATCAGCATATAATAAAACAAAGTTACAATTAGGTATGAATTGTCATTGTTATGTCATGTAATAATACTCTGTGTTGATATTCATATGTACCTTCCATATCCTGCAAATGGATTAGGATTGGTAGGATTCGATCCAGCTCCAAAATACTGACTGGAAAAGTGGCCCAGAAGTGAGCTGCCATAGCTACTTTGCAAATTGATATCATAGTTGTCTTCATCACTCTCTGATCCAGAGTCATTATTACTTTTAGATTCATCACCCTTGTCACTTTCCATTTCTTCCCCTTCTTCATCATCAAGTTTATTTGTGAATGTGGGGGCTATTTCCTCATCACTGTCAACTGCTGTCTGCTTCTTCCCTGGCAACTGGCCAGCACTCTTCTGAAACTTTTGGTCATCTGATGTTGAATTTGAGGTTGGTGTCGCAGGTGCAGTCTTTTTCTTGTAAAAATTCATTGTCTCAATTGGAGGATCAGAGTCTTTGAATGTCACATTCTTCTTTAGAATGGACTGAAGAGAAGGATCTTCAGTATTTCTCTGTGAACCTTTTAGCATTTTGTCAAGAAAGTGAAGTGTCCATTCTAGCTGTAGAGAAAGAAAGAAATATGAAAAAGTACATGATCATTATTTTCTTATGTATTTGCAGTAAATTCTCAGCCTCATAAGATCACATCAGAGAGAAAACTATTGCATATGTCCAAAAATTATTTATTTCAGACTGTACTCTACCATCTGCAAACTAGTTGTTCAAATGAATTTTCCCTGTTCTTTGACTTAACAAATTTATGGCATTCTGGTTAATGAAGTCATACAAAATA
The DNA here is from genome assembly GCA_016617855.1 of Megalonaias nervosa. NCBI lineage: Eukaryota > Metazoa > Mollusca > Bivalvia > Unionida > Unionidae > Megalonaias > Megalonaias nervosa. The sequence continues at coordinate 64,464 of JAECUM010006020.1, forward strand.
CAGGATGCTCCTATATTATTCTCATTAATTTATTCACTGTTTCTTTGTATGGATCTGTGCTGTTTTGTAGTCTTCATTTTTCACACTAATTTCAAGTGTTTTTTCAACAGCATACATGATTGTCTTTTTTTATATTTCATGGCAACCCTCAACAACAAGTAAATCACCTGGGTTAATATCAAGATAGCTAATGGCAGATAGCTATAAGTTAGTATTTTAATTTCAGGTGAAAGGATTTTTGCTTTCCAGTGGCCTTACATCACTCACAAATTGCCCTTAATCTACCAACTAATTCCATTTTTTCAACCACAGAACTGCTTCTCATACTCGAGTCTCTAAGTTCTCACATTCAAACTTCTGCCACCGTTTGTATTCTTTGCCTTAGTCAAGATGGCATCAGCATTAAATATTAAATATACATTTCAAGTTCGAGTTCTCTTTGTTGTCTTCACTTGTGCTCTCATGTCTTATGTTTTTTGCCTTTTGTTAGCATTAGTATTATTTTCATTACAAATCTGTTTCCCCACTAGATGAAGTGCATCACGGTGATGCATTACACAGAAAAGCTGCATCCTCTGAGAATTTTCACATGTACTCAACAGAGAAACTTGATCCATGAAAGCCCTGTTGATATCCACACAAAATGAATTCATGGTAACTCACGTTTGAATATGGCCTTGTGTTAACTGTCACATTTGAATATACACAGCAAATTGACCTAGTGCTAATGGATCCCTTTCATAATACATGTTTGGGAAGAGTTGCCGTTATTGACATGGATCACTAAATATCAAAACCAGGCTATCACTACTGTGTGAATGTTTTTTATATTGAGTTGGAAGTGGATATCAACATTGGAATGTCTGAATAATATTATGACATCATGTACATGTACTTATAGTGTTGATAAACATATATGAGCATTTAGAATATATAGATGTATAATAATAATCATAATAATCATAATAATAATAATAATAATAATAATAATAATAAACAACCTATTCCCCAATATGTTTATAAAAAAAACACACACACACACACCATAGCAAATGAAAAATATCTCATAGAAATTGGATTTATACTAAGAGTTTGTTTTAGAATGTATTTTATCTTCTTTTGCACCAAAAAGAATTTAAGCAAGTTCTTTTTAAGTTTTCTGAAATATTTTGTTATGTATATGTAATTTAATTATTTGTTTGTTAGTTTTAATTTTTTTATTTTTATTTTATTCTATTACATGTTATTGTAATGATAACTTTGTCTACTGAATTTGATATTATTTTTAGAAATTCAGTTCAGTTCTGTTTGACCTGATAAACAACCAATAGTTGAAACAATGAATCTATTTTCTGACCTTGATTCAGAAATCAGAGTTTTGAGTAAATAAATTTTTTTTAATTTTTTTATTTTTTTTCAGAGTAAGAACCATAGATTTTAGTTAAAGCCATACTAGAGTATGTGATGTTAGGCATGTAAATGTTTTTACATTGTTTTAAAGAGGTGATCACATGACCCTCATGCAGGAATCTGTTTTGCATCTTAATTTACTGTATAATTGTTTCTTGAGAAGAACTAGCCAGTTGGGCTTTAAATCTCCGACACTTAAAGGTGTCTTGTTGTGACCAGTTTGAGTTGAATTTTTTTTATTTTTTGGAATTATTGATTCTTTCCCTGGAAAATACTAGTGTTTATACAGAAATTCTTGGACAAGGAAATTTATCGAAATTTATTCAGAAATTCTAAACTGGAATATTATTTTCTGTGATTCAACAAGGAACTGTTGAAACAACAACACTTTGAAGGTTACGGCATACATCATCGCCCTCCAGCTTGGAATTTTATCAGGATTCGAACTGTGCTTCATTTACGACTTTTCATTGATAGGACTTCTATTTTTTAATTCTTGGATTAAGTTTGGATTTGATTCATAAACCACAAGTCCTTTTTCTCATTTTTACCTTGGTTTTCTAGGGAAATATATTATTTTGTTAAATTTTATAAAGCTTGTTGTCTTCACTCTTTTCTTGTTACTTTTGTATGAGCCTAGAAACATAACAAGAAAATTGGGGGCTTGTCCGGGATATATGAATTTTGGCTAAAATATTTCAGAAAACTTGTTTTTTGAAATTTAAATTTCCCTAGTTTTTGGAATTTTTTAAAATCCCAAGTATTATTTCACATTTTAGAAATCTTAGTGTGAAATCAACAGGTTTTTGTTAGCATTGTCATTATAAGTAGAGATCTTTCTCTTTCAAATCCTACCCAGCAGCAGTTGGATTGTTTGAAAAAAGATGAATTGCTTGAACTTGCCAGAAAATATGATCTTTCTGAGGCAAAATCTTCTTTAATGAAGCAAGAAATAAAAAACATTTTTGGTCCAGCATTTGGTAGAAAAGAGTGTTTTGGATAAAAGTGTTTTGGTTTCGATCAGTAAGTCTGTATCAGACTCTGACATAAAAGTAATGGAATTAATTAAAATACAAGATGGAGTTAGAGTTAAGAAAGCTTGAACTTCAGAAAGATAAAGAAAAACAAATGCAGTTGCAACTGGAGAAAGAGAAAGAACATGCAGTTACAGAAAGAACAAATGCAATTAGATAAGGAAGAAAAAGAGAGAGAGAGAGAGACAAAATGCAGTTACAGAAAGAACAAATGCAGTTACAGAAAGAAGAGAAACAAATGCAGCTGCAATTGGAGAAAGAGGAGAGAGAGAAACAGTCAGTGGTCAGTGAAATTGTAGTTCCAAAATCTTACAAACAGGAAATACTTAGTTTGGCCCATAAAACTCCTCTGGCTGGTCATTTAGGGATTAATAAGACTTATCACAAGATCTTGACTCACTTTTATTGGCCAAAAATCAAAAGTGATGTTTGTAAATACTGCAGATCTTATCGTACTTGTCAAATGGTAGGAAAACCCAATCAGAAGATACATAAGGCTCATCTGCAACCTATTCCTGCATTTGATGAACCATTTAGCAGAATCATGGTAGATTGTGTTGGTCCCTTACCTAAGACCAAGTCAGGCAACCAATACCTGTTGACCATAATGTGTGCGTCAACATGATTCCCAGATGCAAATCCTTTGAGGAATATTAAAACTAAAACAATAGTAAAAGCTTTGATAAAGTTTTTTACTCAATTTGGCCTTCCCAAATCTGTCCAATCTGATCAAGGGTCAAATTTTATGTCTGGAATTTTCCAGCTAATTATGCTTGAATTTGGCATTCAGCAATTCAAGTCAAAAGTGAAATTATGGTTTCACAGAACTTTAATGGAGAGAACTTTTGAGTCTGATAATAGAGTTCTTTCTCTCTTGCTCATTCTTCAAAATTTTCTTCCGATTTGGTATTACGGCCCTTACAAAGTTAAGAAGAAAATGAATGAGCTAAATTATAATAGTACTCTGATCTAAATAAATTACAGGAGTACCAGTAAGTTGAGAGAGATAGCCAAGTTAATCACGCAATTAATTTAGTTGTACCTGTCCCACTCAATGAGGATTTAAGTGAAGGAATGCAATTAGACACTACTGATTTTGGAGGGAAAAATTTTTGGAATTTAGAAATTATGAATAATCTGGACCAGAAACTTTCACATTTGCAACAACGAGAAAGGAATGAACTTAAACAGTTATTAGTTGAATATAAGCATTATTTCCAGATGTTCCTATGAGAACAAACAAAATTTTTCATGATGCTGAAATTGTAAATTCCAAACCTGTGAAACAACACCCATACAGGATGAACCCTCTCAAACAGGAATACTTGAAAAGAGAAATTCAGTATTTGCTGGAGAATGATTTAATAGTGCCCAGTAAAAGTGACTGGAGTTCACCATGTATACTTGTTCCAAAACCGGACAGAACTTTCCGTATGTGCACTGATTATAGGAAGGTGAACTTGACAAAAACAGATTCATTTCCATTACCAAGAATCAATGACTGCATTGATAAAATTGGAAATGCCAAGTACATGACCAAATTTGACCTTCTGAAAGGATTTTGGCAAATTCCACCAATGGAAAGGGCAAAGGAAATTTTGGCATTTGTGACTCCAGATGGACTTTATCAATATAAAGTGATGCCATTTGGGATGAAGGGTTCGCTAAGTACCTTTCAACGTTTAATGAATATGATTACCTCTGGTCTAGATAACTGTGATGCTTACATCGATGATGTCATCATCTACAACGACACCTGGGAAGAACATCTAGCAACAATTCGGAAATTCTTTGACAGACTCGCAGATGCAAGTTTGACAATCAATTTATCCAAAAGTGAGTTCTGTCATGCTTGTATAACATTTCTAGGACATATTGAGTTCTGTCATGCCTGTATAACATTTCTAGGACATACTGTATGCAACACTAGCATGGCTGTTTATCCACTGACACTAATCAGATTTAAGTTTTCTTTTAATTGTTACACCATTAAACACTATAAATCCTCTACACTATAATTGATATATTTCTCATATTCTGACATTCTGATTATTTGTATTCTCCTAGCAGTGAGCGACTCGTTTTGGTATTTCAAGATTTTTCTACATAACCCAAGAGCGATATTTTCAGGTATTGTGAAACTGGTCTATTCTGCACTCTGGTTTCAGGACTGAAGGTAGTTTACTATGTAGTTTATTAAATGTTCACATGGAAAGTAGGCCTGCTTATATGGACCTTCACCATTTGCATGTAGTTGATTAAATGCTCACAGGGGACAGTAGGCTGCTTTTTGTGACTGTTAGCATTAGTATGTAGCTGATTAAATACTAACATAGGACAGTAGGGCTGCTTTTAGTGAACTTCATCATTAGTACATGGTTGATTAAATACTAACGGGACAGTAGGACTGCTTTTAGTGACACTCAACATTAGTACATAGTTGATTAAATACTAACAGGGGACAGTAGGACTGCTTTTAGTGACATTCAACATTAGTACATAGTTGATTAAATACTCACAGGAGACAGTAGGACTGCTTTTATGACCTTCAGTGAGTCTTTTTTTCTCATAATGCTCCTAATTATCCCATTTGAAGATGGATGCCAGTTTCAGAATGGAGATTACCAGTAACTGATGGACAGCTGGTGTCTACATCGGGGAAGCATGACATCTGAACAAATTTGTATATTTCCCTTATATGCAAACTAGAATACCAATTGGCTTTGGCCTCTTCAACCATGAAAATACCTGCCAATTGTTTCATTTGAGCATATATATATATATGCACATCAGTATATTCGAAGCATGAGGTATAAAAAATGATGTTTCCCCTACCTGATGCCAAGTGCCATGGAGAACATATGTTTCCTTGTCATAATCAAAGTTGACTTCCATTTCTTCATGCGAGTACTGTAGTTCCTCCAATATATCTGGTTTTGCATTCAAGATATCTGCAAGGTTCTGGTCCAGTTCCACCATCACTGTTCTGAACAACTGGAACACATAAGTACAACTACTTGTAACAAGTAAATGGTAGATTGCTTTATCTATGTTCTATAGTCAGTGGCCTAAAAGTCTAATGTAGTAACTTACAGATAAAATGGAGCATGCTGTGACCTTTTTTGGACAGCAACTAGTCGATTAAATGGAACAGCTCATTAGGATTTATTGAAATTAATGAAACTAGCTGAACATAAAAAATTGGTCATTATGATTTATTTAGGTCAGGGTGACCCATGAAGATGAGAGCATCCATGAAGTTGTAAACCCATAGTCTTCATGAAACAGTTGACTCTACACTCACATGATTCTAATACTCACATTCACAATGCCAACAATGCCTAATTAAAAATGTCTTGTTTAAAATTTGAACAGTGAGTAAATACTTAATATCATTCAATGTAAGTCACAGCACCCTAATTTTGCATTAATTTTGACAACAATACTAAAACAAGCATATTCAGTGAATTTTAGTCCCCCACCTACCTTGGTGAGGTAAAAAAATTTATTTATGACCCTTAGGACAGCACTGCAAAATTCCTGGGCAGCCAACCATGTTTCATTGCCTTATCTTAAAGGTCATTTGAGAAAAAGTCAGAAAAGGGTTTTAAGGAATTGATCAATGACCTTGACGACAAAACCTTGACTATGATACTAAAGATGCCATCAAAATGAGAAGCAGATGTGTACCAAGGTTAAGCCATGTACCTCATACAGCTTACAATGTAAAGCAAAAACAAAAGAAACTTTAAAATATTGACCTATGACCTTGAACTTGAAGATGTACCACATCTTCTAGTGGCAAAATATAAATTTACCTAGCTTCTAGTTATTGTTCACACCTGTTAAATTAAAGGACAGAAGGGCAAACATGACTGATGCCTAAAATATTAATCCGTGACCATAATACTGAAGATAGAACCCAGAATGTGGACACGACACCCATCTTTGTTCATGATGAAAAGTTGTACCAAGTTTCAGCCAGTCATCTCAAATGGTTTTAAAATTATATAGTAGAAAGAAGAGTGTAACAGAAAAATTCAACATGTAACAGCATGGTGGTTACCTTAAGGCCAAGTCCACAAATGTGGTATGCAACACAGATGCTAACGATGACATGTATATGTATACAAAGTTGCATCCCTTTATCTTAAACAGCCCTAAAGTTATAAAGTTGAGAAGAAAGTGTGATGGAAAACATGAAATACTGAGCCATGACCTTGACCATCACCTCTGCGTGTGGTACACAACAAATCTTTTAGTGATAATGTAATAAGCATACCAAGTTGCATCCCTTAATTTCAAATGGCTTTAAAGTTATAGAGTGGAATAGAAAGTGTGATGGAAGGAGTGAAATACTGAAATGAAGCCCTGACCTTGAAGACAGCCCCCCCCATGTGTATATGACCCAACTTCTAGTGATAAGGCATAAGCAAATGGCATTAAAGATATATAGAGAAGGGAATATCTCATATAAACATAAAAAAGTCATGACCCTGATCTTGAAGACAGAACCGGAACCCCCAATATTCATACACATCATAAAATACTGAGCTGAGACCTTGACCTTTATGATATGTGGTACATAACACCTTCAAGTGTATAAATATACTAAGTTCCATCACCTAACCTCAAACAGCATTAAAATTACACTGTAGGAGAGAAAGTGTCATGGAAATATCAAATACTCAGCTGTGACTTGGATCACTCGTTATCCCTATCTTAACCGTACATACTGTCATATACCGTACCAGTGGCCTAAGTGGTTAGAGAATCTGCCTCGGATGCCGGAGATTACAGGTTCGAACCCTAAAAGAGTTGTACCAAAGACTTATAAAAATGGTACTAACAGCTGCCTCACTTGGTGCTCAGCATTAAGAGGTTCATGTTAGGACTGGTTGGGCTGGTGTCGGGATGATGTGATTGGGTGGGACATGATACTACATGTTTGCAGCATGATGCCCCAGTGCTAGACATCACTATAAACTGCCACGCTGCAGACATTATAGCAATATGACTGAAAAATTGTTAAAGCTATGTTAAACATCCAAATCACACGCACACAAAAATCTATTTCATTTCAAAGGACATGTAAGTCAAGATAAGCAAAAAAAACCCAATAAAATAAACAAAACAAGTTTTGGGGGTAAAATAAATCAAGGAGACCCAATCTTGCTTCTCCTATCGCAAAATTCTATTAGGTTTTGGTCTGGTTTGGTGCTTTACATAAGTACTCTTATTAAGTAGATAAAATATAAACATACTATGCTACATCACACATGTATAGGAAATCAATCTGAATACCCAGGAAGACTATTCAAGTTCTAAGAGTAGTATCATAAATAGGTACCAAACCATTCCTAAAATGGGTGCCCTAGGGACTATACTAAATAGAAACTGACCCATGGATATACATGTGAACAACTATGGACATCTTTAAAGGCTGAATATTTTTACAAAAATGTTGTAATTACTTCAGCTCTCCTTACCTGCCCAGGTGAGGGAATCAACCGGACCTTTACTCCATTAAGTTGGTGGTCACGCTTCACCAGGCTATCCACAACTGCATGAAAATAAAATTTACAATAAGTTTATGTGCAGGTCTGAAAAGAAATGGTTAATGATTATAGCTGTTAAATGCATACACTTTACTAAAATTCAATACACATTTTGCAAAACTGTAGATTAAAGAAAAAAATACCTCTAAAAATGTAAAATCAATTTCAGACAGATTTCTGAGGCAAGTGACATGCTTGTGGTATCTGAAAGAATTTAAGAATCAAAACTATCACAAAATTTGGGACCATATCTCAGTCTCATTTCTTGGGATCAATTTCTCACATAGACCATATTTCAGTTTCACACCCTGAGATCAATTCTGACATAATAGTACATTTCTCATGCTAATATTTCTGGTGATAATTAGAACCAAAAGACTGTACCTTACAAAAATGAGCATCTGGCAACAAAATGATAAAATACTGACTGGCACTAAAAATATACAGCTGTTAATAGGCTGATACACTGGACACAATCTGGCATGAAATGTCAGTTTCTTGTCACATTGTGCCATCACAGTAACAATAAACAAAAAAGTGAAGCATATTTTTGTCCCAACAGGAAATAGGCTGGCAAAACAGAACTTGGAATTTTACACACCAACTACATCTGACAATAAAATGACAAGATACTCCTTTTTTCTAGTAAAATACATTTCTTACCAACTACATCTGACAATAAAATGACAAGATACTCCTTTTTTCTAGTAAAATACATTTCTTTGCCAATACTTACCCAATCAAAATTCCTAAGAAGTACTAATACTACCTACCCAATCAAAATACCTAAGGAGTACTAATACTACCTCTCAAATCCAACCCTGGCTCCCATATAAAACACTTTAACTAAGATAAAAGTTATCTGCCCACCAATGTGGCAGTCAGGTAGAGTGATCTGCCCTTCATATAAGGATTGGAAGCAAAACCCGTGAGTATCGCAGTTACTACTGGAGTGTAAGGCATGCTGTCTATATGGATATAACTGTGGGGAAGCTGGGAGGGTGTTATGTGTATTATGATTGGGTAAGTATTTGCAAAGAAACACATCTTACTAGAAAACATTAGCTTCTTCTTTAAATACATTACCCAATCATAATACCTTAGAAGAATAGGTAAGAGGTGAAGGGAGGTAATCCTCTTACGCAGGAGATAAGAACTCCAGTCCCCCAAGGTATGTGAGACAGTTTCCAGGTAACCCGACTGGAGAAGACTCCATCTGTCTGAGCAGCTTTGGAAAGGGAAAAAATTTTCCCTCCTGCAAATTCAGCAGAAGTCATGATGCCATGTCATATGAAGCTGTCAAATGATATAAGAAGGTGGCCTGTTGCACCATGGCTGTAGGCCCCACCAGATGGAGTTGAGCCATTTGAGATGAAAGATCTCTGAGGTAAAAACTGGAGAAAGTGGACTCAGATCTTCATCCCATGGCATGGACAATAGTTAGAGAACAGTTCCGGTCAAAGTGGTAATTGTGGCAACTGCTCTAACCTTGTGAGCTGAAATGCATAACAAATTCATCTGTGTTGGAGTTATTTCTCGATATGCAGAGCAAATAATCCGCTTAATACAGGACAAGAGCGTCTGTGTATTGTCCTGTCCCTGTTTGAGAGGTAAAAATAGGTGTGATCTCCCTCTTTGCAATGGCCCTGTCTTTTTAAGGTACCACTTCATGGCTTGTACTGGATACTGTATTTGGCCTTGAGTGGAAGTGTCCAGTTTAGACAATGATTCCAGTATAAAGGTTTGGCTGCCCATGCATGGAAACCTGTTCTTGGTGATAAAAGAGGGAAATGTCATAAGTGAGACTGGCCCATCTAAACACGACTATGTGTAATTCAGGTCCCCTGATAGGGCATGTATTTCACTAATTCTGTCTGCCGTCACTAATGTGATAAGGAAGCTGGTCTTGTATGAAAGGTGAGAGCTAAAGGTGCCTTTGAAAGCAGTTTAAATGGTGTTTTATTCAACCAGGTTTGTACCCATGATAGGTTCCATTTTGGGCACAGGGCCAACGTTTTTGGCTATGTATAATCAGAGTTGGAGAGGAGGTTGGATAAGTCTTTGTTTTGTCCAATATCGTCTCTTCCATGGTGACAAAAGGTGTCAGTAATTGTGAAGCAGTAACCTTTGATTGTGCTTAGTGCTAACATTTTCTTGTTGTGTTCTTGTGTGTACCACTATAAAAAATTTTCATATGCCTTTATACACTTCAGATTGGAGGACTTCTTGCTTGAGCAATTCTCTCCACAACTGGTTGCAAGAACTGTTTATTTCTGAGGGCCTGTTTAATATGATCCAGACATGCAGGTTCAGTAGCTCTGGGTTGGGGTAAAACAAATGCTGTCATGGTTGTTCAAGTAGATGAGGGAAATTCACTATTTTTGGGGGAATTTCCACTGCAAGATTGAGTTTGTTGATCCACAATTTCTCCCATATGAGTGTGCAATGAGAAAGAGATGACACTTTGCTTCTCTTGCTTTTTGTATAACTTTTAGAATCAGAGGTGTTGGAGGGTAGGCATATCCATCCAGGCCATGTCAATCTGCAGATAGCGCATTGATTGTCCAGGATTTGGGATCTGGGGTTAGTGAGACAAAGGTTGGGAGCTTGGTATTCCACCATGTTGCAAACAGGTCCACCAATGGTTAGTCCCATCAGGTGCATATCTAAGTGAAAACCAAGGGATGGAGAGACCATTCTGTCTGTGTCAGCTGATTATTCCAGGACAAGCAATCTGCTATTATGTTTAGGCATCCAGGGATATGACAAACTCAGAAGTGGATTTGTTGCTGACAACACCACCTTGGAAAGTCCCACACCAGTATGCAAAGGTATGGGGACTAGGTTCAGCCTTGCCATTTGAGATGAATCACCACCGTAGAGTTGTGGGATAGAAAGAGGATTCCCTTTCCAGTTAAAATTTCCTGTCACCACTGAAAGTCTACATTGGCATAAAAGAATCATTTATAATGGGTGCATATAAAGGCGACCTAGGATAACGTCCACTGCCATGTTGAGCAAGCCTAGAAGGCATAGGAATTCTTGTGTGGAGAGAGAATCCCTCGAGAGCAATGAAGCCACCATAGTCCTGATTTCCATTGCCCATTCCTGATAAAGATGTACTCCGTTTACCTGCATGTGGAATTCCATACCTAGATGAAAAAATTGTTGAGATGGCACAAGGTTGGATTTATCCTTGTTGATGAGGAAACCCAGATCAGTAGGCAGTGTGACAAGGGAAATCATATTGTGTTTTAATATGTAACTCACCTGATGTTTTTGAAGGACGTTTTCCAGGTAAAATGATGTTGCTGCCTTGGAGAAGGTCTGGACATGAGCCATAACACAGTTCATCAGATGAGTGAAGACCCAGGGACTGAAGTTGAGTCCAATGTAAGTGCTCGGAATTGATAACTATGTTGTTGAAAGTGAAACACAGGAACTTCCTGGAAGCCTCATGAATCGGGATATGGAGATATGCATCATTTAAGTCCATACAGATTGTGCAGTTCCCCTCCTGAACAGCATTAAAAATGTGCTGTGGTGTTTCCATCAAGAGCCAAGGAGCTTGAGCAAATTGCCTTTGGGACCAAGAAAAGTCTGGAATAAAATCCTGGGGAATTTAAATTTTGCGTGATTTCTACTGCCCTTTTCGGGAGCAAGTTGTTTATTTCTTGCTGCAAGGTGGTGGCTGTGAATGGGTTTGTTTGTAGCTGGTGGGACTCTGAACAGCGGAGGAGGTGTTTTGAAAGTGACGCAGAGTACTTCAGAAACCACTTGTCGACTTCAGTGATCATCATGGCAAATTTTGTTCCATTCGGCAGCAAAGAACTGAAGCCGTCTCCCAACCAGGATCTGTGGGAAGCGAGACAACATCATTTTTTGAGAGCCGGAGGCAGTTATGTAGAGAAACTTTAGCATATACGATTGCTACTTCTCTGTCTTTTGTCCACTGCGGTTTGTGAGAAGTTCAAGGACAACTCGTACATGTAAATGCAATGAATCGTGGCATCTGGACACTACATGTATTAGCGGAGAAAACACACCTTATGTATCCAGTTGTAGTGGAATTATACATACTGATATTATATTACAGATATATACTAAATAGTATCAATGCTATCATAAATTTTTCAAATATCTGATCTGACACTATGCTGGTATGAAACTGACAAGACAGTGACATCAATCTGACACTTCTTACCAGTGAACTGTCAGATCTAACAATGTAGTACTGATCACAAAATCATTTTACTCTGGTAACTGAATGACAATATGATGGCAACAAATTGACAATACACTGACAACAGGATGATTTTACTCTGGTAACTGAATGACAATATGATGGCAACAAAATGACAATACACTGACAACAGGATGATTTTACACTGGTAACTGAATGACAATATGCTGGCAACAAACTGACAATATACTGACAACAGGATCATATTACACTGACTAGGAATAACATGATTATTTGTAGGAGTGCTTTCATAATAAGTTGATTGCTCAAGTAAATCCATTGATAGACTGTAACAAGGTTTATTTCAGTCAAAATTATGTGCATCTTCCATACAAACTGCTGTCTATTAACAACTTATAAAACTCACCAAGAAGGACAATTTATTTACATTTGGAATCAATGCACATGGATAAACTAAGGAAAAAATCTGACCTCAGAACATTCTCAGATTTCATAGAATATTAGCTTGTCAAATTTCAGTCAAGTACTCTGCAAATATCACAGCCCTGTACTCAGCAATTATCACAGCCCAGTATATTGCAAATATCACATACCAGTACTCAGCAAATATCACAGGTATGAAATAAATTGGAGTAATACTTAAAAATATCCAATGGTACTCATTACATCACCAATTATAAGGTTTGTTACATTTCACAGGGCTGATTTAGCATGTTGATGTGGGCAAAGTTATAGTGCAATATACCATGACCAATTCAGTGATTGTAAATACAGGCACTTGTATATGGAGATTTATGTATGTTAAGTAACTGCAGTCTATTTTCAAGTCTGTTAACTTTGTAGCACCTATCTCCAAGAAAAATAATCTATAATGAATGATTATTGAGTACCTGCGCAATTTTCATAAACAATGACTGCATCATTTCCAGGAAGAGGGTAAAAGATTTGTGCAACACGGCCTCCACCATTGTTGGGGTTGCTAAAATAGACTTTTAGTTGTTTTTCTGTGATCTGCAGTGGAATGGACGACACTCTGACTGAACTGGATGAGTTCAAGGTTGCTGATGCTGTTGCCATTTTATCCCTTTACCTAAGCAGAAATACAAAACTGTCATTGAGAGTCCTTTTTGGGATCTCAAAGTGGGTATAAAATACACAGTAAAACCTGTTTTGAAAGACCACTGGTATGAGAGACCACCTGCATTCAGAGACAACCTTCATGGTGCATGGATTTATTTATTATATATTGTCGTGACCTGCCATGAGAGACCACCTGTCTTGAGAGATCATTATTATTTGGCACAAGGGATGGTCTTTCAAGACACATTTTTCTGTACCTTGTAACAATGACTGCTGATACAACTTATCTTCCTTAACAACTTAAAAGTTAAATTACATCATTTTTCCTCAGAGATTATTGGTATACATGTTTAATTCAAGGATAAAAACTGATTAATATCTGGAATGACTGACATTTTTTAAAGTGAATTGGTGCTTTACATATCTATCCATCTCGATGCTGTCAAATATAAACTCGAGTTTAAAACCTTTTGGAAAAGATTTCTGATATCTCTTTTAAAATAAAACCTAAATCAATCACCCATGATACCACAGCTAGCATTTTATAAGGATGATCCATTAAAAGAAGAAATTCAAGTCTTGAAGATTAATTCATGAAGAGGACTTATTATTACCAATAATGTGGGACTGGAGCGATGAAGATGAAAAAAATAATAAAATAAACAGTGAATTGTCCTTAAGGTCATAAGTTGTTTGTCACTGACAAGAATTTTCAATTCAAAATTAAAATTTACCCACCCCCACCCCCAGTCAGTCTCAGTTTCATCCACTGGGAAAATGTACCACTTTCACTTTCGATGCTATTACCTCGACCTCCATATGGGATTTAAGTCTTATTCTTTTTTCTTTTTTTAAAAACGCAAACATTTGAATAAATTAAAAAAATCAAAGCGAAAGCTGTTTATTATGTCTTACTAATGACACTGAATATTGAATCAGCGATAGCACGAGAGAAAAACAAACATTTTTACAGTAATTTTGCGAGTGTGCGTTTACAGACAAGCAATGTCTTGTGAAATACAAATTAAACCAAGAAAGCAAAGATCAAACATACCAATTTTTATAATTAAGTGTACGGGTTACGCTTCTTTTGAGTCTGAGTACAGCTAAGAAAACATCACTGGATTCTGTTGTACAACTTCTGATCAAATTGAAAGTACAGCCCCGTATATAGAACAAATCTTTAGACAAAGAAGTTGACGCAGCGGATATCTGCGCACCAGAATTCGAGGCACACTACAAAAATACAGGAAGCTGATGGCAAGAAATCTATCAGATCATCTAGACCAGATATAAATGCACACATGCTTACACTCAATTTTGATTATTCTTATTTATATTTCCAGCGATCCATCAATAGCGGAAGATTATTCGCCTTGCGCTGGTTTATGAAAATGGACGTAAATAACTAATAAAATAAGTTTTGTTAAAATAAAATGCATGTACCTACACAGTGCATCGTGATATTACAACTACCGTACTTACAAGATTTTGATAACCTTTTAAGAGTAATATATTGAGATGAAGACTGATACAGGTATTAAGTTTTTAATAATGTATGTATGTATGTATGTATGTATGTATGTTTGTGTGTATGTGTGTGTGTGTGGATTTATGTATGTATGACTTTATTTCCCTTTCAACAGAGATTACATCAGATTAATCAGATTCAAGATAATACAAACTCTAGAAACACAACCAAGAATCAGAGTGGCAAATATATGAGAAGTAGTGAGTCAGATAACGTATTGACAAAATGAAACATCTTAACGCATGCAAGCATACAAATATGTCTGTAGAAATATTTAAACTAAAGATCATGTAGCTTTAAAGATTTGTTTCATGATGCTAATGATACAATGAATGTCAGTATGTTGATATTGTTTCATGATTAACATAAATTTTGAGATAGAAAAGACAGGGAAATGGCAATAATAGCTGTTATTTCTTATTACATGACAAATGTATGCATATTTGCATGCATGTGTGTATGAATGACAGATGGATTGATTGATTTTTTTTTACCTCTTCAGCAAAGACTACACCATGTTAATCGCAACACACATATTATTATATGCTCATTTTCTTTTATTATCTTAGTCAACTTTACATTGTCATCCATTAGAAAGTAGAGACGATAAAGT
The DNA here is from genome assembly GCA_016617855.1 of Megalonaias nervosa. Lineage (NCBI taxonomy): Eukaryota > Metazoa > Mollusca > Bivalvia > Unionida > Unionidae > Megalonaias > Megalonaias nervosa. Next base: position 79,894 of record JAECUM010006020.1, read on the forward strand.
TAATGAGTCAAAAATGAAATTTTCAAACAAGCAAAAAACAAATGAACATGATATTTGTAATGTCCACAACAAATGTGAGGTATGCAGTATTGAAAATACCATTCTGATAATTGAAACAAGAATGTTAGTAACTTTTCGCAAATAGAATGGTTCAGACTATGACCAGTGCTCTCTAGGGTCAATAAAAATAGCACAGGAAGACGTACTGAGGCCATGAGCTATTGCATATCTATCAGAGACATACCATTTTACAAGTCAATCAAAATACTAAATTCAAGAAAAAAAATGGAACTGAATGTTTTGGTAGAAAACTTTTGGCCTCAGAGCCAATAATCCAAGACAATAATGAAGTCTGATTTCCACTAGCTGCTTTGTAAAGTTCCCTGTTTAAGTTTATTGATACAATGTTTGGATGTAGGCTAATGATTATGAAGCCATCCAGGTAATGTATATAGCTGGGGTCCAACAAATGCAAGTGATAGGACATAAACATATGCCTTCTTTAGCTGGTAAAAAGAACATCAACAAATATACTTACATTTTTGCATTTTGAATTTCCTCAAAATGTACTTTCTTAGTTCTGCAAATCTGAATTCCATGGCCCATGTCAAGAGTTTCAAAACTTGATATACATTGCAAAGTTGTAATGTAATTTTGACTACATTTACAACAGAAATCACATTCTCCTTACTGCACTCAAAATGAAATGAATGTGATATCCATAGCATCTTTTTCATAATTTCAATTTAAAGAATTAATTTGTTTTGCATATTATGATTCCAAACAATCAATTACAGAACAGAAACAGAGGTGCAGTTAATTCAATGCTAGTCCACTACTCAAATCACATGTATATTGTACAGAATTGACCCAGCTATAACAAAAAAATCTAATCCATCACAAGCAGAAAAGTAAAATTGAGTGAATCAACAGAAAAACCAATTCCATCCATTCCAGACCAACTGTAAAAGTTGTTTCATTGTGCATTTATTCACAATATGACTCTAACTTCCAATTTGAAGTAGACCAAAACAATAATATTTTTAAAGCTAATGTCGAGGGTGCAATGAAGTTCAAAGGTTGTTGGGCAGTGCATTAATATTGCTACTGTGTATTGATTAATCTACAGCTGTTTATTTATTTTGGAATACAGAATAAATTCAATTACCTTATTTCTTGTAGTGAATTCTTTCTATTATTAAGCCTCAGGCAGAAAAACAAAGTGAGTACATAATAAAAAGGTTACTGCATTTGTCTGGGTAAATATGAACTCATGTTTCAGACTAATACTGCACTCCCAAGGTCATGCAGTATTACTGAGAAAAGCTTGTGCATATTTTCCCATACAAATGCAGTAACCAATAAATACCAGATCATGAAACACAACAAAGAAATGAGTGAAAAAATAAGAGACATACTGTGTCAACAAAAGCCTTTACAATATGAAACATATTAATACATACGATCATATAATTATTCTAGGAAATTCGGAACTAAATATCATTCAGCTTCATATGGCCCCAACCTTCTATAAACATTTTCTTGATGCTGCTAATGACACAGCGAGTGTCTGTGCATCAATCATATATTGTTACATGATTAACAATACCACTGGAATAGAAAAGACAAGGACTTTTATGTGTGTTATGGAATATGTCTGAGAATTATGCTATAATTAGTCCTAAAGCTGGTGACTGATATGTTAATTCAATTAAACATATCTAGTCTGACAACTGAAAACAAAAACACAGATGTGTGTGTGTGTGTGTGTGTGTGTGTGTGTGTGTGTGTGTTGTTATGACTCTACAGTCACAACTTCTAACAGAATGAAGCAAAACCAACAAGTTTTGTAAAACTTAAACAGTTTAATTATCAAAGTTATAATGAAAATGTGAAAGGAACTTACAGTATTATGAAGTGAATCCAAAATAATCATGACAAAGTAATATGAAAGTCCAAATGAATGCAAAGTTCCTTATAAAAATCAAACCGAAAATGCACAGGTCCACCAAGAATCATGATGTCAAGATGGCGTTGTCCAGAACTCCTCTCAATAATTCACAATAGTTCCTGACTAATAGTATAGTCCAAATATTGAGCACTTTCTATTTCCACTGAACAGTCCAAACAAATGTTTTTCCTCTCGAATAATATATGTCTGTCTGTCTGTATGTATGTATGTATATGTGTGTGTATGTATGTATGTATTGTTGGCTGGTTGACATTCTTCCCTAGTAAACAGAAATAGCATCAGGTTTAATTCAGTATAGCATGTGATCCAAAACACTGCACAGAACAACATTACAAACTAGAAAAGGAATGCTAAATATTGCATCAACTATCATATTTACAGAGTTTAGTATGTAAGTATATGTGTGTGTGTATGTATGTATGTATTGTTGGCTATCATATTTACAGAGTTTAGTATCTACTTACGTATGACAATAAAAAAATATCTTTTGATATATTGGAATTGTTTTCACTTAGCTTATCATAACACTGGACATTCTATAAAATTTACCTCTTGGAAGCAATAGTATAAAAATAATATATGTACACATGGCAATTCTGTTAATGAACGATGAATATTTACTTTGTGTGCTTGCAGTATACTTGATACTACACTTAATTTTCGCACTGAAATATTTTTAGTACATTTAGGGTAACAACAATTTGAAAAATGTATGCAGATGGTAGCAGCAGAATCTGATTCATGATAAATGTGGGTAATTATCGATGAGATTTAGTTTTTAACACGAGCACTTTTCTTAACAATACATACTTTATAATAAGCAGATGAGCTCTTGGGGCAAAACATACCTGTAATATTAATGGGAGACATGAAAAATCTAAATCTTCCACTGTACATCAAGATGTATGTATTAAAGGATGATTTACAAATATATTTTGTGCAGTAAACCGTGACAAAATAATAATGCCATGAAATTCTAATTAAAATAGGAATAAGAGGAAACAAACCTCATATAGATAAAGAGAAACTGAGTTGACAATAATTAACTTTAAAAACAAAGTTTTGTCATAATAAAATTTATGTGCCTACACAGGCACACCATGATTTTAAAACTACTTACAATATTTTGATAGTCTGTTAAGAGTAATATACAGGTATAAGGACCGACACAGGTATTACGTTTTTAAATATGTATGTATGTATGTATGTGTGTGTGTTTCTGGTGTTTGTATGAGTTTGTAATATATATTTATTATATGCATGTATTCTCTGCATACATTATCATTATATGGGTCTTAAAATAATAATAATATCTGCTTAAATCTTTGTTTTAAATATGCGTGGTTTGTTTTAGGGTATGGTAATGTATCTATGCTTTATGTGTAATATGCATAGTGTTATGATTCTATGGTCTTAACAAAGAAACAGAAAAGAGTGAAAACCAACAAGTTTGATAAAATTCAACAAATAATTTATTTCCCTGGAATACAAAGTGAAAATGTTGTTGTTGTAGTACGGTTTAACGCCATTTTTCAGCACAAGATAGGCTATACATGGCGGCCAGTATAAATGGTGGAGGAAGAACCTGGGAAAACCCTGGAAAGAACCACCGACCCACGAGAAGCTACTGGCAAGCTTTCTCACATACCCACATTGGCCAAACCCAAGACTTGAACCCACTCAGAGGTGAGACGGCAGTGATCCATAACAGTTAGCGGTTTAGACCACTTGGCCACTTGGGGCCCCCAAAGTAGAAATTTAAAAGAACTTACAGTATTGTGAATTAAATCCCAAATAGTCAAAATTGTTCCATCAAAAGTCCAAATGTATAAAGTTCCAATTGAATTCCAGTGGTATTCCAAAAAAGCTCCAATATTGAATGTATTGATGTGCCTATAGTCTTGAACATGGTTATGTGCCAGTGTCCTGGAGTGTGATGATGTACTAACAGTCTTTTGATGTATCATAATAATATAGTCCAGAAATGTCCTTGTTTGAATTTACTATAATTCCAAATTAATGTTTCTGTCCAAGAATATTATAGATGAGCACTCTGTATTTCCAGTAAATAATAATCTGAATAAGTGAATACACCCAAATGAAATACTGAGCACAACAATAAGACTGATTCTGCTTCAAGATGTTAAGGCAAGAATGAGTAATTTCTCAAGTAAACAACATTATATAAAAATCTATGACACAAAAATAGAACCAGGATGAAGGTCAAAAATTCATTTCTAGAACATTCTTAGTTGTCAACAAGATAAGGTCTAATACAGAACATGGCAAACATCAGGCACACCAGGTTTTTTCATGGGGGAACAGCAATGTTCCATGGGAGAATACCAATTTCTTAGAATCAGATTGAGTTAAACATGTTTACCCCCATGGATAATGATCCTAATATTTAATCTATACTCACAGAAAAATATTTGTTATGTATTATGTTGTTTACAAAAAAAAAACCTTCGTCAGGTACACAGTGAACTTGATTTTGGAGAAGATCAGGTACAAAATACAAATGATATATAATATAATAATCATTAAGAAAAGCCAACAAATAATACAACTTAAATATACATAACATTGGTTTGTATGAGTGTATGGTAATGTATTGATGCTTTGTGTGTAATATGCATGGTGTTTGTTTTAGGGTATGATAACATTTTTATGCATTATTTGTAAAATCTGCATGGTTTGTTTTAGTGTGTGGTAATGTATCTGTGCTTTATGTATAATATACATGGTTTGTTTTAGGATATGGTAATATATCTATGCCTTATGTCTGATATGTGTCTTATGTATCATTATATAGTAATGTATCTGTATTTTAAGTGTGATATGCATATTATGTATCAGCATATAGTCATATCTCTGTTCTTCATTTGTAACATGTATGTTACATATCACTGTATGGTAATGTCTATATGCATTATGTGTAATATTTATGTTATGTATCAGTGTATGATAATATCTATATGATTCATGTGTAATATGTATGTTACATATCACTGTATGGTAATGTCTCTATGCTTTATGTGTAATATGTACGTAATATATCACTGTATGGTAATATCTCTATGCTTCATGTGTAATATGGATGTTAGATATCACTGTATGGTAATGTCTATATGCTTCATGTGATATGCATATTATGTATCAGCATATTGTCATATCTCTGTTCTTCATTTGTAACATGTATGTTACATATCACTGAATGGTAATGTCTATATGCTTTATGTGTAATATTTATGTTATGTATCAGTGTATGATAATGTCTATATGATTCATGTGTAATATGTATGTTACATTATCACTCTATGGTAATGTCTCTATGCTTCATGTGTAATATGGATGTTAGATATCACTGTATGGTAATGTCTATATGCTTCATGTGTAATATGTATGTAATATATCACTGTATGGTAATATCTATATGCTTCATGTGTAATATGTATGTTACATATCACTGTATGGTAATGTCTATATGCTTCATGTGTAATATGTATGTAATATATCACTGTATGGTAATATCTCTATGCTTCATGTGTAATATGTATGTTACATATCACTGTATGGTAATGTCTATATGCTTCATTTGTAATATGTATGTAATATATCACTGTATGGTAATGTCTCTATGCTTCATGTGTAATATGTATGTAACATATCACTCTATGGTAATATCTCTGTTCTTCATGTGTAATTTGTATGTTATGTATCAGTGTATATGTCTATATGCTTCATGTGTAATTTGTATGTTATGTATCAGTGTATATGTCTATATGCTTCATGTGTAATATGTATGTTACATATCACTGTATGTATGTCTATATGCTTTATGACTAATATGTATGTTTTGTATCAGTGCATAGAATGTCTATATGCTTTGTGTGTGATATGTATGGTATGTATCAATAAATGGTAATGTTCATATCTTTTATGTTTAATATGGATTGTATGTATCAATGTTTGGTAATGTCTATATGCTTGAAGTGCGAAATGTATGCATATTTATATGCTCCATGTGTGATATGTATGTATGTCTGTATGTTTAAAATGCAATATACATGTATGCCTATATGCTTTGTGTTATATGTATAAATATCTTTATGCATTAAATATGATATGTATGCATGTATAATATGCTTTACGTACAATGTATATGCAATCCTATATGCTTTATGTGTGATGTGTTTGCATGTCGATATGCTTTATGTGTAATGTTTGTGCATGTCTATGTGCTTTAAGTGTGATGTGTGTGCATGCATATATGCTTTAAATACAATGTATATGCAATCCTATATGCTTTATGTGTGATGTGTGTGCATGTATATATGCTTTATGTGTGTTTTGTATGCATGTCTATATACTTTATGTGTGATGTGTATCCATATCTATATGCTTTATGTGTGATGTTTATGCATATATATGCTTTGATTGTGATATGTGTTCATGTCTATATGCTTTGAGTACAATGTATATTCATGTCTATATGCTGTATGTGTGATGTGTATGCCTATATACTTTGTGTGATGTGTATGCATGTCTATATGCTTAATGCGTGATGTGTATACATGTCTATATGCTTTGTGTGATGTGCATGCACGTCTATATGCTTTAAGTGTGACATGCATGTATCTTTGTGTCTAAAATACTCATGCTGCCGTCTTTATCTACTTTCAGTTGATTGTTTGTCGGAGCAATAGTTATATGGAGCTATGCTCAGTATATTGTACAAATACATTTGTTCCGTATTACCCCCTAAAAGGTTCCAGTCAGAAAATGCTACAGAATGTAGTAATTGATTCCACACAGAAACTGTTTTTGGTGTAGATCAAATATTTGTAAGAATCTCTGCTAGTTTTGATTTGTTTACAGCAAAATAGTTTCTTGTACCTAGAGATTGGATGGATATATATTTCAAGTTGCGCGTTTGAACATCATATGATTTACCAATCGCCTTAACAAGGTTTAGACAAATAAAAGTAAAAGTAGAAAACAAAAATAATACAAAATTATTTTAAAACAGATTATTTGAAAATAATACAAATTAATTAAATTACGTGATAATCTGGTTAGCAAATATGTATGAGCATACAAAGGTGCATACTAAATTTCTTTCGTCTCTGTCCAAAAGTTTGGGCAGAATTCTGCTAATCAGCTTCCAGGGACAGAAGATCAGCCGTGAAGACAGACAGGACAAATGTAAGATACCACCTTTGAACAAAACTCACTGTTGGAAATGTCTCAGTTACATAATAAAACCAGCACAATTTACTAGTGCAATGAAAAAAAGTGGCACATAGTTTAAGTTTGTATACGGGTCCATATTCTCGTACAGTGACAAAAGTGGAACACAGTTTAAATTTGTACTCTGATTCATATTCTAGCGAAGCGAGAAATAGTGGCACACAGTCTAAGTTTCTACCCTGATCCATATTCTAACAGAGCGAGAAATAGTGGCACACAGTTTAAGTTTGTAGTCGGATCCATATTCTAACAGAGCAAGAAATAGTGGCACACAGTTTAAATTTGTACTCTGATCCATATTCTAGCAAAGCGAGAAATAGTGGTACACAGTTTAAGTTTGTACTCTGATCCATATTCTAGCAGAACGACAATGAGTGGCACAGAGTTTAAGTTTTTATTTTGATCCATATTCTCACACAGCGACAAACAGTGACACAGTTTAAGTTTGTACTTTGATCCATATTATAGCAGAGGGGGAAATAGTGACACACAGTTTAAGTTTGTACTCTGATCCATATTCTAGCAAAGCGAGAAATAGTGGTACACAGTTTAAGTTTGTACTCTGATCCATATTCTAGCAGAACGACAAAGAGTGGCACAGAGTTTAAGTTTTTATTTTGATCCATATTCTCACACAGCGACAAACAGTGACACAGTTTAAGTTTGTACTTTGATCCATATTATAGCAGAGGGGGAAATAGTGACACACAGTTTAAGTTTGTACTCTGATCCATATTCTAGCAAAGCGAGAAATAGTGGTACACAGTTTAAGTTTGTACTCTGATCCATATTCTAGCAGAACGACAAAGAGTGGCACAGAGTTTAAGTTTTTATTTTGATCCATATTCTCACACAGCGACAAACAGTGACACAGTTTAAGTTTGTACTTTGATCCATATTATAGCAGAGGGGGAAATAGTGACACACAGTTTAAATTTGTACTCTGATCCATATTCTAACTGATCGAGAAATAGTGACACACAGTTTAAGTTTGTACTCTGATCCATATTCTGGCAGAGTGAGAAATAGTGGCACATAGTTTAAGTTTGTACCCTGATCCATATTCTAGCAGGCTGACAAAGGTGTTACTCCGATCCATATTCTCGTACAGCGACAAATGTGGCACACGGTTTAAATTTGTGCTCTGATCTATATTCACGTAGAGCGACAAAAAGTGGCTCACAGTTTAAATTTGTACTCTGATCTATATTCACGTGGAGCGACAAAAAGTGGCCGTTAGTTTAAGTTTGTACTCTGATCCATATTCTAGCAGAGCAAAGAAGTGGCACACAGTTTAAGTCTGTATGCTGCTCCATATTTGATTGTTCATTTGTTTCTTTTCTCAGAATGTTTCTGAGATACACAGGTGCGCTAATTTCGTTTTCGTGTGTGCATATATATATATATATATATATATATATATATATATATATATATATATATATATATATATATATATCGAATATATGTATAGTATGTACGCTGTATCAAAAATATACCACGAGATGTATAAATTTTTCATTTAAAGGAAACGAAGCATGCTGAGTTTCCTTTTAATGAAAAATGTATACAACGAGTGGTATATCGTTGATACAGCGTACATACTTTGCATATACTTTATTTATATCACATACAAATACAAATATTTGCCCTTTGAACGGAGTTCAGATTTACTACAGGAAGCCGTGTATTGACCTAGTGAATGAACTCCTCACATCCCCGATTGTGTCCGCTACAAAATGTAGTTCTCTGCCGTAGTGGCTATTTACCTCTGCATATTGATAACTTGATTGTTTTCTTTTCTTGGTTTCTATTTTTCTCCACATTGATTAAATCAATATAATACACACTTATGATTTAAACATGAAAGATGGTTGTAATGATAAAAATAGAGCAGTAGCAACACATGGATAGCTACACCATTCAAATACCGGCGCATGGAGATTAATGTGGAATAGAAACTAAGCCTACTGACGAACCAACAAGAGGTAATTAAAATATTTTAATATATTTACAGTTGATCTAAGTCATTATTCTGCTTTAGCAACAGTACAACTGACCACAAACTCTCTCTCTCTCTCTCTCTCTCTCTCTCTCTCTCTCTCTCTCTCTCTCTCTCTCTCTCTCTCTCTCGTCGGTTTGACTTTAAAACTCTGTCTCTGTCTGTCTGTCTGTCTGTCTCTTCTCTCATCTTTGGTCGGTTTGACTTAACTTTTACCATCATTCATAAGTCCAGAGATATTGTCGGAAAATCCTCTACGTTCGCCATTTCATAGATTTTAGCCCGTATCCTGCTACGATGGTCAAGAGAGAGAGAGAGAGAGAGAGAGAGAGAGAGAGAGAGAGCTTTGGACATTTTCATATTTAAATAATACTAATAATCGAAATTTTAGAACATTATGGTATGTTTAAGAAAAAACAAAAAACAAAAAAAACAAAAAAACAACATAACATTAAATATATCACAGTATGTGTACCACGTAACCGAGGAATTTACTGGTTTGCAACATTGTATCATTGATAAACACTGTTGATAAATCCCAAGGAAAGTGCACACGTATCGTTACGATGAACCATGTTCTTGTAGGTTACTTGGTGTAATTTCTATTTCAAGGTTTTAATCCAGCCCAAATTCCTTTTCTCTCTCATTCCACATTTCTGCGCAGTTTGTCCGTTATGCTTGAGAGGGGAGGGGAGAACAGAAAGCAGAAAGGATTGTGATGAAAATGTGTACCATATTAAATTAATTTAGAAAACGGGGATTATTAATACTTTTCATCATTATTTTTCATACGTCACTATTGACTAATTTGTGGAAATTGATCATTGATCTAGAATCAACTGCAGACGCTCGCGAGAATGTTTATATATGAGTATTATTGCGCCATGGGCGGATCACAATTTGATATACCAATAGTATTGGTATATCAAATTGCTTTATACCAATACTTTAAATGCATGTTATTTTTTAATGTATGTGGTATATATATATATATATATATATATATATATATATATATATATATATATATATATATATACAACAAAAGTACACAAATAAACAGTAGGATCATAAGCGGTCACCATTCCATCGGGGTCCCTTCATTGCCTTTTATACCTTTGAGGGGTCCCTTCATTGATGTCTTTCTTATGACGATAATGGGGCACCCCACAAGGCTTTTCTTTTGGCTGACATTCTTTATGAATGTTCCTGTGTGGGGTACCCTTCAAATGAGGCTGAGAGCTCACATATGCTACTGTTTATTTTAGGGGGTTCTTTGCATAGACACATCCCCCGGCGAATCACTAAACGAAACAAAACTTTAGATTCAGAGGACTGTCTAGGTATTGCGATTTCATGTAGACCCCCCACCAAATCAAACCCCGGGGTAAGTGCAAAACGCACTCACGACGTGATGAGAGGTTACATGAAATCCTTTAAGGGCAGAGTCCCCCATTCTTTTAGAAAAATTGGTATCCCAGGGCCAACCCGTCGATTACGTCTGTTACGGGAACCGAACCCCAGTCCTCAGTATCAGAATCCAACATTCTAGCACTAAGGCATGAAATTCAGTTGTTAATATACGTTTCAGAAATAATTATAAAGCTATTAACGGGAAATTCCTATGAGCGATTAACATTATATTTTGTTATTTTTTAAAAAAACCTTATTATAAAATGAATCGAGAAATCTGTGATTTTATACATCTGCTTTGGTTACAATATTGCCGTTTAAAGTACATAAAACAAAATCATTGATACAGCGCCTTATACATTACATATACAATACAAGTCAGTCTGGAAATCACTTGACAGACTTCTGCAATCTGTAATACTCTGCATTAGACAAGCTTTGATTAAAAATATTGTCGTTTGTACATAAAACAAAATGATTGATACAGCGGCTTATACATTACAAGTCAGATTGTACATTAAACGAAATCATTGATACACCGCATTGTACATTACATGTACATTAAAAGTCAGTCTGGGAATCACTTGACAGACTTCTACAGTCCTGTAATAAGCCAAGCTTTGGTTAAAAATATTGCCAGTTGTACCTAAAACGAAATGATTGATACAGCGGCTTCTACATACAAGTCAACAGCACCTTATGCATTACATTACTTACGCAGTCTGAAAATCGATAAATGCCATACATTAGCCAAGCCTTACACATAAATCAATACAGAACACCTGTTTCAGTACAGCCTTATATATGAAACATATATTTCTCATTCTAAGGTTTTAAAATTACTATATTGTTTCATATCAGATGATTTTAGCAATTTATTTTCTTTCCTTAAAAGAAAACGTGAAAGATACAATCAAAATTGTTACATCAGGTGGGTATGTATACTTAACACTAGGTTCAATAACCACAGACGATTTAAACTAGCTGGAAGACAGTATTATCTCCCTTAAAAAAACACAAATAAGACAGACAGAGTTATATTTCTTCACAAATAAATAACATATCTACTGTTGCTATCAAAAATAATTTATCGTCATGCTTATAGAAATAAAATAATTTTTCAGCTTACTTTTCGATGACATTCAAATAAATCTTTCATTGCTATCTTACTGAGAAGATACTTACTACCTTTTACAAAAACTTTTGACCGGTCTAAGTTGATATTAATTTTTGTGTATTGTTGTTGGCTTATCAGATTGAAAAGATTATTGTATTTTTGTATAAGTTCGTTTCGCAAATTTTCAAGATAATCAAAATATTTACTGTCATCTGATTTGATAAGCGAGAGTTTAATTCTAACAAATTTACTAAAACAAATAACTGAAATTTCATCATTAGATTCAAATGATAATTGCTGGTTATTAACCATTATTTTTTTAATTTTACTTTTAACTCCATCGGCTAATGTTAAATTTTTGAACATTATTTTTAATATTAGACAAAACTAATTAAATATGATATTAAATATGTCGCTGCTGGTACTGGCATAGTGTCCAATAGCTACTGTATTAACCCCGTACTCGCAATATCTCTTATCGTCAAAATTATTTAGTCCACGTTTTATAATTGTATCTGTTTCAAGTTTGTGATGATTTGTTCTAATAACATTTGCTTTAATAAAATTAGTGAAACTGTTTAATGTTGCTTTAAAGTCATCAAATTTCATACATTTTTTCACTTACCCACGAGGAATACCTTTTGCTTTCTTTGTCAGTTTATTGTCATCTAAAATTACGGCATACATTTTACTTTCTAGTCCGACAAATTCCCTAACTGGCACAAACATAAACTCATCTTTCATTTTGCCAATAACTTTTTTATTTGCATCGTCATGAAATCCACTACTTGCTGGATAATCGGATAAATCAAATAGGTCAAATCAATACTATCCAGAATCAAACAAGCTCTAATTTATAATTGTTTTCTCCAGGTCGACAATTCATTGTACCTTTTTCTTCTTCTCCTTCATGTTTTTATGTATTCTTCCTTTTGTTGTTCTTCAGTTGTATTGTCATAAATTATGCAGTCGTTTCCATAGTATTTTGGAGAGAATCATTAATAAATGTTCATTTCGTGGTCCAAACCCATTTTCTTTATATAACGTCAAGACAATTATTGAAATGAAATAGTCCTTACTTCCACCATTATGTGAGTCTGCATATATGACTTTTAATATTACGTACACAGGTCAAGCGTTAAGAAGGGAGAAGCTAAGCAATACAATTAGATTCTGAATACCACATCTAAACTCTAAATAATACAGGAGAACAAAAAGCATTTATCAAACTCATTAATCTGGCCAATTCAGCTTTATGGTTGGCTAATTCCGTTCCAAACATGTAGGCAATTCTCACCATTAACATCACACTCGTTATTCTTTCACTTCTGATATATTCTAAGTTTCTTTGAAATAATTCGTAACTCATTGAAATATTATTTTGTACATTGTTAAACTATATTTGTAAACAGACGAAATAGTTTAGCGAGGAGAGAGAACGGGCCAGAAGGAAAAAGAGAACATTTCAGGGGCCTCTAGGTATCTAGTCATGTCTAATCGTCAGCTTACCCTTACTGTCTGGGGCTGAACAACGGCGTGGTCTATACAAAAAGACACAAGCGCAGTAAAAGCAATGATTGGAGATGACACCAAACTGACGGCTCTGTGGAATAATGTCAACAATAATTGCCTCAGCTGTAATTATCTTGGAGATTACATTTCTACTGCTGTAAATTCACGAAAGCTTAAAGGCAAATGAAATCCGCATTTTGGCTTGTGTTTGTGGTTCTTCCAGTCCGAACGGCATGGTAATAGCTTGCAATGGATGGTACTAGTGGTACTTCACATACGTTGTTTGAGTTTCTGTCTCGTTTGTTTTTTATCTCCCTACGGGTTTGTTAATATTCCTCTTGCTAACGACACTGATTTTAAAGTATAATCTATTGTTAGCTAAATCCCCACATTAACAGTATCATACACCATTGCAAAATAGTGCCATTGTATTGTTGAATGTTTCGGAACCTCATTGACACTTGGTATAGACGAGATGTGTTACTCATGACATTAGATTTTATGGGTTTCTGTCAGGCCTAAACTTTGTATTATAAGGTAAGTACTAAATGGTATATTTTGCACTCCGTAATACAAATGCCTGTTGATCCGATGCTGTGTTGCTGGAACCGTGAAAACACAGCCATTTGATGCACTTCTCCGTTGGAACGAAATTCTGCTTTATTTCTAGTGAATTCAAAAAATGGCAGCCGTCTCACACGCCGTCCCCTTATCCGATATGCCCTAAATATATGCACAATAAGAGTCATGAAATACCAGTGACACTGTCACCTTCAAATTCCTAACCCAAACGGAATCAAAGTTGCCTTAGTCTGTATCACACAAGGCATAAATGAGTCAATATCAAAGCATCTGGTGCACATTTTAACCATAAAACTGCACAATTTCTTAATAAATATAAGTGTCCCTTTTGGGCTAAGCTGAACCTGGAAAGCGGCCAGCCATCCTAACAACCAAGCGTTTTCACACGTGAATTTAATTTATCACACTTTGCAAGAGGATTATAAAATCTAATTTATCACACTATCTCGCTTGAAGAATATAGTAAACATTCAAGTGATCCTGTTTAAATTTATTTATTTAAATATATATAGTTTATACAGAACAGTTACATTTTTATTTCAATATAAAGATTAAATGCTGTGAAGAGGAATGATAGATAGATCGACGCCATTTAAAACAATATTCCAGTAACGTGTGAATCAGTTATAATTAGACTGTTTACAGTCTTTAAATTTCATTTCAAATATTTAGGGACGGGAGTGTAACGTATCACCATGCAATTGATAATATATGAAGTAGAAAGTCAGCTTGACGAATTGTTTACATCTAAGGATAAAAAGTGACCATAACACCTTTGGTAAACAACAGTATAAGTATCATGAACATCAGTCAAGAACCTTCTGAGATATTTAAGTTTCGAAATATTAAGGGGAAACAGCAGAAGTTCTGCTACTTGATATCCTTGAATATGACGAGGTGATAAAAGAGATTATACATACATTTGAAGTTGAATCGCCCCATTAAATATATATTAGTGGTAATTTGTTGCAATTCTGAAGTAAATACCCGTTGAAGGTCCTGGAACACATAGTTATTTTGATACGTTTAGCAGCAAAGACTGAATATTACACTTTTAATACGTTACAAAGAGGTGAATGTATTAAAATGAACACATTATTTCTTACTTACCATATTCATATGACACCAGACATATCTGAACTTTTACAATGTTCACATGGTACTACACATTATGTCTGACTTGCAAATGTTCACACGGTACTAGACATTATGTCTAACTTACAAATGTTGATATGGTACTAGACATTATATCTGACTTGCCATACCATATTCATATAGGACTAAGCATTGTATCTGGCTTACCATACTTTTTTGGCACTAGATATTATCACTGCCATGTCATGTTAATATGGCACTAGACGCAGTAGTTAACATAGCATTCATATGACAGTAGAGAGTGTCTCTGACTTAACAAATTGTCATGTCCCTATATTTTATCACTTACTTACCTTACTGATAAGGCACTAACATATTGTATATATTATGTCACTCGACATTATAATTTAATTACCGTATTCATATCTCACTGGACATTATCACTGACTTACCATATTTACAAGTCAAATGACACTTTGAAATGTTGTTTTAGTCAAACTATTTTCTCAAAATTCGAACGATTTCTGGTTCAGGTACGCAGAAATCTCAAATTTACATTTTGGAAACGAATGTTTAAACTTTTTCTAACAGTCAAATTATGTTTAAAAGTCATGGACTCATTGTCATTTAGAAATGTATTTATTTGAAATGGATATCAATATAAAGCAACAGAACAAGCATGAGTCTTATGCTTTGTTAAAAACTATTCAAAATGTATTCAGCTGCTTTGCCTTTTCTCTGAAGTCATACATATTAAGAAAAGATAGTTTTATGTTTAGATGAATAATATTCATGGACGACATTTGCTTTATTTCATCAAACTTCAAATATATTTCGATTGCATCTATCAAAATATCATCCTTTACCTCATTAAGCTCATATCACAACTACGGTGTCAGTTTAATAGACTTTATATATGCTTACATAATGGTTAGAATATGGATGTATGTCTTATCTTTTATAGCATTTATGAGTAAGAAAAATGTATGCTTCTCATGATCCAATTTCAAGAATATGCCCTAAATAGGAATGTATTCAATTACATGTCAAAATAAAGAGTAAAAGCTCATGAAGAGTAATGATCAATCGGTCACCATTGTTTAAAATATACCAGTTAACTGCGATCAAGCTAACAACATATAATATCTTTTCTAAAATAGTGTTTCGACTATTTTCAGACCTGATTGTACTTTATTATCAGGCAGTTATTAATACACGAAGAGCAAAGCAAACTTAACGAGTGGTTTCATTCAAGATATCCTGTTTAATTATCAAATCTTAACAGTTTCAACACAGACAACGGATGTACTTTATCAGGACTATCAATAAAGATAATAAATACTTGAATCATTTGAGAGGAAAAATCGTTTGCAAAAGCAAACGTTATAACATCACGTTTTATTTTTTCTTCAAGGTTTCTTTCTATATATATATATATATA